>JABCMJ010033748.1:0-20129 GCA_014822125.1 Arbutus unedo | reverse complement strand
GAGAGCAACACATGGATTGAAAGCGAAAAAGCTGCCAAGTATGAAATAATCATGTTCTTGCTCTGAGCCTGTAGGAACATTTGGCAGGTGTAGGACGGAATGTAGGAGAACGTTACAGGTATAAACCAAAGTGCGATCGTTCCTGCCACTTCTGCAATAGCTTCATCCTGGCCTAAAGCTTTCAAAATCGGTGTGGTCAAGAAGTACAAAGGTACTAGGATTACCGAGCACATGAATAGGACAATCCAGGACCTCTGCAGATGCACACCTAGCATGTGGTATTGTTTTGCACCATATGCTTGCCCGCATAAAGTCTCCACTGCACTAGCCATTCCCAGCTGCACAACCACATCAACGCATTTTCTGAAAATGTTCTCTTTCCGTTTATTAACGCACCATTTGTAAGTTTCATATTCTAGCTGTATAATTTGACTATTTTCGTGGATATTTTTGGTTGGAGAAATGCTCAACTATTGATACAGTTCCAAACATCAAGACAATAAATATTTACATTATGCTACCAACATAGAAATCGCTAATAACACAAAGGTTGCAAAACTGTCTATTGTTAAGCTAAATTGTGACAATCACAATTATATAAAGAGATGAGGCAAAAAGAATATTTGAGAGCTTTATACTTTTCGTCCTGCACATTAGAACTTTTTATTCAATATGAATCCTTCGTTTTAAGCATAGTGATCATTGCGTGTTACTTTTCCTGTGCTAAAATATTTTTTGATAGTTTGAAACCTTCACACAATATCATTGGCATCACTTCCAACCTTATCAATGGGAACAAGCCATGGTATACAGAGATCAAGACGATGCGCTTTGTGAGTGTGTTAGAATCAACTTCGTGGAGCTTGTTTGGATTAGAAAGTTGGGGATCCCGGGAGGATTAGTAGTTCCCATTCGTTTCGAATTCATTAACTTTCTTATTCACTATCACTTAGCAGTAGTTTGTAGGCCATGATTTTCATCCAGTGAGATATTGTCTATAGGGTTTCCACTTAAAATCCCGCGTTCGTATCTTGTTTATTTCGTGGGTTGAGTATTTCCACTTAAATTCTTTATGGGTATTTATTTTGTTTGTATGTTTGAAACCTTGAATAGCCCAACCATAGTTTTTCTTCAACTTTTTCAGATTTCTGGGATGTTTATGAAACATCTTTATTGATTTGTGGTGCAAGTGACACTTGTGTTTTTGCGAATCAACACATGAAAAAATTGTGGGAGCAAGTAGAAATAGTCAATAACATTGTGGCTTTCAGCAACAATGCCACCAAAGTTCATGACGTTGTCGTCTTGCCTGTTGACTCAATTTTATCCGAATTTCCAAAATGTTTAATGCTAGTCCATTTGGCAGTGGACTCAATAGTTAACACATTGCCCTATAGAGCCCGGGAGATGCAAATCAGTGTTTAATATCATGCACGCGTTTGAATGTGTGAATTATGGAAGCTAGTCGACAGAGAACTTGTGTTTAAATGTTGGAACATTTCATCAGTGTTTTTGAATGTTTAATTAATCCATTGTCTAACCAAGTTTGTTGGTATTTCAATGGATCAGAAGTGAGGCTTTCATTCGCGACAACATCATAAGTAGTAGAAATGAGCTATAAACAACTATACTTTTGTATCATCTATTTATGAACAATTTTTGTGCCAACTTTCTCCACAATATAGCCATGTTTTCTGGTCTTCTTCCTTATTAATAGTGTCCAAAGATGACAAACCAGAAAAAGTTTATGCTTACAACTTACCAGGACTCCATTGAAAAACCTTGAGAAGACAGTTACAACAAGAGCATAGCCAGCAAGCTCTGTAGCTCCAATGTGCCCAACAAATGCCTGGCTAATGATATTAATACCGAAGGTTGAAAATCTAGTGAATATAGCCGGACCAGCCACCACCCACATTTTCTTGGTCTCACTCCACAACTTTTCCTTGAGTTTTTCCTCACCATAAACACCCTCTTCTCCATTATCATTCCTCAATAGCTTCTCATCCATATCAGCATCCATTTTTGGTGAACTATGATCTCTTCTTTGGCCTCCAATATGTAACTGCACAACAGATATATGGATAATCAAACCCAGCACAACCCACAGTCCTTTTTTTGCAATGAATAATGCTACACATGATCCCATTTCACAACCTACTGTCATTTGTTGATGATAGGTAATTGAGCCGACATAAAAGAAAAATGCACCTAAAACCTCGGCTTACAGGATGAACAAGATTTGAGCATGTACTACTATCAATAAAGATATTCTGAGGATGAACAAGATTTGAGCATGGACTATCAAAACTGTGCACGCGTAAAAACAATTCTTGAAATTCAGTTAATACTCAAGAAAATTAGCACAAGAACTATAAAACATTAGCATTGTGCAAAAAGTGTAACCATAGTGCAGACAATTAAGGGAAATTTTTTCTGTTATTCGTGGTACTTGAGCCTTCACAGTTTTCATTGAATACTCAATTTGAGCTCAATTACCATAGTTTTCTCAAGCCCAAATTTCAGCCCATGCTACAATTCATGTTGTTGAAGATATTCCCATTTAAAACTAGTGTGAACAAAAGGATAAATGTGGTGAATATATTGGGTAAAACCTTGATTGTGCATTTAGGATTATGGTGTAACACTTGACTTGGCCCCATGGGAGAAAATTAAGAAAACGACTTTGCATGCGAAAAAGTACATATTATTATGATCTCAGCTCGTATATCGTACATACAAGAGTTTTGCATTTTTTTGTTTGATGGGCAAGGCACAATGGGTTAGGTGCATTAGAAAAACCAGACCATCTATTATGGGCGCACTTCTACCATGCAGACCAGGCCGAGGAAACACCCGATTCGGATGATTCAGATACAACTGTCTACCTCACAGATGCCACATGGTTCGGCTCGGCAATGTGAAAGATAATCCGGCATTCGGTCGTCATGCATGACATCTTGAGCTAGACCTTATTTGTGATAACATTAGATGTGTGCTTGGCACATGCTTGCTTGACATCTTACTATATAAGCTACAGATGAACCCTAGAAAGGAACATGTTAAGTAAAAACTCTAAGCACTTTCAGGTAGAGCCTTCTCTCTCAAGAACTAACTCGATCATTGTAGTGTCCTCCGGTCGGAAGATATTAATGTAATGCCCTGAATTTTTGGAGACGGTAATTTTAAAAAAAATAGAAATTTAACGAATAACACAAAACGCCCTTCATTTAATGATAAGAAAAATACTAGTTTGGATTAAAATACCAAATTAAAGGAAATTATATTTGAAATTGAAAAGTCAGAGCACAAGACTAAGCTAAGTAAACCAGGGTGCAATTTGGTCTTCCTCAGTGTTGTTGTCTTCAATGGCTTGAAAGTAGGGTTCTTCAATGAGATCCTCGATATTGTAGGCTCAAATATACCACATGACTTAATTCTTACGCGAGCGTACCAGAAAAAACTTGTAATTATCCTTTTCAAAAAAACTATAAACGTGACAGTTGAAACTAACAACTATAAGACATTTGTTTTATCTGTTCTTTTACCTCAATCAGAAGGATAGGATTTTTCTTAATTGTTGACACGTGGAGTCTCAAAATTAGAAATAGAAGATGAACATTAAGTCACAAGGAATGTGATACAAACTGATTTTGAATGATAAATTTGAACATAAACTTACATTTGAGGGTTACAATGGATCCAATCTTCTTCAAACTAAGTTGCTAACTAAATTACTCATGTTGTTATAAGTTACAGCTAAATCTAAGTACATTTATGGCTACAACTACTGCTACTACTGCTACTCCTACGCTAAGTATAACAAATGAATAAGCTTCTAGGGGTTCGTCCTTTCTCCGCACTTCTTCGATGAGATTCTCCTTCAATTGCCTTCAGAACCATAGATTTAGTTCAGATGTCATTAGTAAAGGACGTAAATTTCTAATTAAAATCAAATGATTAAGGACATAAATATTTCGGTCTTGCTCCTACATTATTTTGTTCGCTTGTAAAAGGCTTCGCTTGGTGGATGTCGAAGTTGAGGTTGGGTTACGATGATGAGGGATGGAGTCAGGAATTTGGACGAATATCTATTCGAGACTAAAAAAATGCATACTAAAATATTTACTAGGAGCGAACCTACATATTCTATAAAGAAAAAAAATTTCTATATAATAATAAAAACTTTTATTACTTGTAGGAGAATAAAAACAAGTCCCCCCAAAGTCGCAAGACTATGTAGGGGGGCTGTACCACACCTACTGACCCCTGGCGTGCCTTAGTTTGGTGATTGGACAGTGGATTCTCATTTTGGCCTAAATTAATTTTTGTTAAAGACTGTTGTTTAATATTTCATAATTTTTTTAATAACTTTTAATGAAATTTTTTCCATTTTCTTATTCATACCGATGATAAGAATCGGAAAAAGTATAAAAATATAGACCGAAACTGAAAAAAAATACAGATAAGACAACGCCAGAACACTAAATACAGTAAAAAACCTATATATATATATTTAACTATTTCGTCCTTAGTATTTTGTTTTTGGCACATTTAGTTATAATTTTTTTATTTTATAAATTTTTTTAGATATTATCAACTCTTATGGAGTCCGTCCTTATAGAATAAAAATTACGGTTTTAAATGGGTCTCCGCAAGTAGCAGCGGGATTAATTATTTGAGAACTAATCGGAATTAAATTGAGAGTAATTTTAAAATCGATTAAAAATAATAATGAAGAGCGAACGCGATGATCTAGCTGGATTTACGCGGTGCCTCAGAAAAGTTGAAAACAAACAAAATAGAGAAGGTGACGCAAATAGAAATCAGATTCAATTTGGTAACCCAGATATTTAAAAATTCATGTTTTTTTATTTTGGGTAAGTTTGAAAAAGACATATTGAATATACAATAGGAGCAATTTGGGTCCACAAAGGAGAAATATTGATTGAATTGAATTAGAATAGCATGAATTAAAATTTCCAAGTATTACTATTTCTTGCTTTTTTTATGTTTAAATTATGTAAATATTTTAATAAATAGGATTTTTTTTTTTAAGTTCAAAAATTCTGGTATAGTGAATTTGAGAAACTCTAAACTAATAAGGTTGTCAACTTTATACGGTTCTAACGTCACACGTTAATTATTGTCAATGACGAGAGTCTATTGTTTATTTCTCGTATGCAGCAGAGACTATTCTCGAATCGATTATTAATTTCTTCTCTATTATAGCTAGCCATTGTTTTGTGTTTCTTTCTCTCTCTTTTTTTTTTTTCAAGTAAAGAAATTTTTTTTATCAATGAATCTCTAGACCCGATAGTTCAAATAAGTTATCCATCTGAGATTAAAAACAACGAATTTGGGTTGATCAGAGAATGAAGAAGACTGAACCGATGACTTTCGTTAGATCACGAACTTGAAACAAACGATCAACCACTAGAACTACTAGCTTGCAAGTTCGCCATCGTTGGTTTTGTTAGTATTCCAATGATGAATATATGTGTTCTCTTATCCATAAGAACCTATTTTTCCCTATTTCTCTGACCCATAATTGTTGTTTTTCATTCCTTAAAGGACAAACAAATATCATATTTTCTGAACCATTTTCAGAAAACTAATTTTGAAATTAAACAAAATGTATAGACACTTGAAAGCCCACTTTTTGAAAATACATAGCAGACCTTCCCAGAATTTTTATTATTATTTTCAAGCAAAACTAGTAAGAATTCAGATAAGTGCTCTACAATTCTATTTTTTTTTTCAAAAAATTTAATTTAGAATAAAGAAAAAAAGAAGATAATACTATCAAACAAAACAATAAAAAGATGAACAAAAATATAGAATCGGTACTGTTTTTGTTACCGATCCATCCAAGTCAATCAATAGGAATACCAAACGTATTCATTTGATATGGACGTTTGTAGAACTGTTAACAGGCAAAAATGTTCGGGAAGAAAAAAGAAGAGGTAGGACTTACATGGAAGTTGAGTCTAAGATGTATATGGGACTTTGCTACTTTGTATGGTTTCACTTTCCTTTCTCTTGTTGGTCAATCGTCTTCTTCAATTTAAATCACAAGATGAAGAGGTGAAAAATAAACTGAAAAATAAGAGAGACAAGTGAGTGAGTAACTACTAGTCTCAAAACTTGACACAAACACAAACTCAAAGAGAGAGAGAGAGAGAGAGAGAGAGTGAGAGAAGAGAGAGAGAAAGTCAGCGTGAAGAAAAGGTGACTATAAATTGAGGATTGCATCTCTGCAGAAACATAGGGCAACTTCTTTTTACACTCCTTTTTGTACTCATTACTTATACCTAAATTATTATTATTTTCTCTCTTCTTTTCTCAGTACCCACCCCTCCACACCCTCCACCGCCATTAACTACTTAACCCAAATTTGAGATAATTTATACTAGTAATGTACAAACACTTAAATTTCCGACAAATATAAAATCCCTTTCACGTTCTAGAAATTACATATTTCATTCTCCTTTTCCATAAGTGGATGTTAAGATTAACATACTGAATTCTTCTAATGCAATTTTTCTAATTTGGTAATGAATTTTTTACTCATTACCGAATTGTTCATTTTCCCACAGGTTACTCACTAGTCACTACTCTTTTTGTATCTCTCTCTCTCTCTCTCTCTCACCAACATATACCACAAATAATTGCAAATATAGATAATATCAATATATATTCACATATAAATTAAACATGAATAGGGCAGTACATCACCAACGTGGCTGGACCAACTAAACCTAGTTAGCCTAAGTTTCAGTCATTTGGGGGGAGATCTGTCATCAAGACAAACCTTAGGGGAGGTTAATACAATTCATCCTTTAATAAATGTATGCACTTTTTCCATAGTTTTTGTTTTATTGAAAACGCCAATATTTCATGTCTTGTCAACAAAAAAAAATAGTGGCGTAATCGTGTCTGAAGTTTCAAGAAATTCTTATAGAGAAGAGAAATCATTTCCGAATTGTTTTTTGCTAAGTTTACCACAAGGAAAATCTAAGAAAATGCATACTTTTGTCCTAGTGATTGTCAAGAGAGCGATACTACAATCTTTGAAAGGTTTTTTTGAAATTATCCCATAATTTAAAATCAATAGATGAGATTCATTTTGATTTAAAAATCAACACACTTAAGTGAATCTCATCCATCAAATGAAAATATTCAGGGATTTTTTCTTGAAAACATTTCGGAAATCAAAGAACTTTCCTCGTCAAGATGATGAAAAGCGGACGTGGCAGATTACGTGAGCCTCGACAAAAATAGAAGTCAGATTCCATTTGGTAACCCATGATATTAACAAATGAGTGTTTTTCTGGGTAAAGTAATTAACACAAATCCCTATTGGTAGCCGATTAGTTTGACAAAGACAGATTGAGTATATAATAGGAGCAAAACCACACAAGTGGGGTCCACAAGGGAAAATTAGTGATTTGGGCACCCTCTAACATCGAGTTCAAATAATACCATTTATTGGAATTTTCAAGTATTACTATTGCGTGCATTTTCGTTCTTTAAATTACACAATTATTTTAATAAAAATGATTCATAATTTACGAATATATTGGTCCATAAAGTATATAAAAATTCTGGTATAGTGAATTTCAGAGACTTTGAATTAGTAAGATTGTCACCTTTATAAATTCTTAATTATAACATCACATGTAGTTATTATTTTTTTATATCTCACAGTGTTTGGGTTAACTTTTGGAACACCTTAATTAATTTTTGAAGGATTAATCATATCGTTCACTAGCAAAATGATCCATTTAAAGCCTTGTATAGACTGACCGCATAAAAATTGATAGTACCTGAGTGTCTTTCAAGGGAGCACACCACACCTCTAAGTCTTAAATCTTGACTACTAAATAAACTTCTGGGATTAACATCACACGTCAATTGCTATCAACGATAGGAACTACTCCTGAATCAATTATTAATTTCTTCTCCATTATTTGCGTTTCTTTCTGTCTCCTTTTTTTTTTCCCCCCAAAGTATAAGAAAGAACATTACGAGTCACAATAAGTATAAATTATCTACAGCTAGCATCAAAAGAAAGGTCTTACGATGAATCGGACCCATGACTTTGGTTAGGTCAAGAACTTGAAACAAACAATAATTCAGTAGAACTACTATATATAGAGAGAGACAGAAATGCTCAATAGACGAACACTTTTTTAGATCAATATTGGATTAACATCTAAACTCTTTATTCCTGATTAAATTTTAATGATCTTAAGGGTATCCGCGAGAAATCAGCTCAAAATATTACCGAAAATGGATTAATCCAAACAGTGATTCATAAAATAGTTATTGTCAGCGTTTTGAACCACTGCGTGAATCAAGCCATTTCCAGTAATATTTTGAACTGATTTCTCGCGGGTACCCTTAAAACATATTTTAAATATATTGAATGGTTCGGATCATTAAAATTTGATAAAAAATGAAGAGTTTGAATGTTGGTCTAATATTAGTCTAAAAAAGTGTCCCCCCCCCCCCCCCACACACACACACACACACATATATATATATATATTGTTACTTCTTGTTGTTTTCATTCCTTAAAGGACAAACAAATATCATATTTCCTCAATCATTTTCAGAAAATTAGTTTTGAAATTCAACAAATGTATCGACACTTGAAAGCCCATTTTTTTTTGAAACACATAGCAGATGTTCGACCTGGAATTTTTAAACCAAATAAATAAATATTTCGATCTTATCATTCAATCCGCGTATATATTTTTCTTTGTTACGTATATATGCATGTATAAACACATTTTTTTGAGTTGTGTGTATTAAAATATTAAAGCAGTAACAAATAGGAGAAAATGGAACAGTATCATGCAATAGGTAGAATGTAAAAGAAAACCACCTCTGGAGTGCGGCTGATCAAGCAATCGCACCATTACCAAGCACTGATCCCAGCGACGTATCATTGATTGATCGACCGCTCTGTTAGTAATCCACTATTATGCGGTCGTGACTTCAAAGAAGCGATCACGGGTCTCCACTGCCCCATAGAATGTTACAAAAATGAAAGTGCGAAGAGGAAGGAAAAGATGGGCTAGAACTATAGTGCAAATGATTGTGGAGCCATTCCCCACCTAATCCCTCGTGTCACGGACCGCCAACTTTCGTGACATTAGAAGCCCTTAGAAGTTGGTAGAAACTTGGAGAAGGTTTTAAGATGCTCAAAAAGAGTCCGAAATATCCTAGCCAAGCTTGGAGAATATCGGAAGGTCAAGAAAGCAACTGGAGGAAGCTATAGAATTTTGGAAAGGTCAAGAATGTTGCGAAAGATGCTGGATGCAGCTAGAAAATTCTGGAGAGGTCCGAAATATGCTGGAAGCTACTTGAAGGCTCAAGAGAATGCTAGATGGTTAAGGAATATTCTCGAGTTGTAAGGAGTTTTTTACTTTGTTCTTAGAGTTATGTAGAATATTCTAGGACATAGTAGAATGAGAGAGCTCTAAATCTTTCCTAAGAGTTTCTTGAAACCTATAAAAGAGTGGAATGGCTCATTTGTGAAACAGCTTATGAGAGAGCTTGAGTGAAAGACATCCAAGAGTGAGAGCTTGTAAGCTAAAGAGAGAAAGTCTTGTATAGCTTGTCTTGTAAAGAGATTGTTTATAGTGAAAAAATTTCCTTTACCCAAATCTCTTGTCTTGATAGTGTGAGTGTGTGTCTCACTTGAGTGGCTGGGTAGGATTAGCTCATTGGGAAGGATTGACTTGGACATCAAAGAGTGATTTGCCTAAGTGCCGCACAGTGCACAAGTGTTGAAATTCTTGGGCCGTGACACTCAGCTAGTGCTTCGAGTCTGAATACTTTTTCGGCTTTTTGGATTTGATTTCAGCAAAACCTTAACTTAGGATTAGACTCTCCTAAACTTTTAAGAGCGTTTGCACTCCAAATGTACTCACAAGAACTCTCGTGTCTGTATATTTTTATTCAACCACTCAACACGCAACCGTGCAAGGCCATCTCATGGCAGTGCCATCAAGCCAACACGAGGCCGAGTAGCAGAATTTAGTGTGACTAACACAAGGCCGAGTGTCAAGAGTTTAGATCACACTGTCTCTTCGAGTATGCATTTGTCATGTCTATTAGACAGCCATGCCATTTATTAAGTCACCATGTGACCAGCTGGGGCAAACCCCTTCAAGAAAGTGTTTTGACCTTAGCCTGAAACTAATCACATGTTCTAATAGCACCGTAAAAATGTTTATCTTAGTTATCAATGAAACAAAAACATGCTATGCGAGAGAGAGAGAGAGAGGGAAAGCGTACAACGTGCCATTTTCTCAAATCAATTGACTCCTCTGGATGAAATCCAAAACTCAAAATCTCACATCATCAAAAACAAGAAAACAAGCACATCCGCAATATTACAAGTCTCAAAACAAAGATGACATTACTGTGCCTACAGTTTACACAAAACTGCATTTAGGTTTAAGTTAATCCTCAGGGGACTCTGCTGCTTTGCTGCCCTCATCACTGGTTTTACTTCCACTTTCTGCTACTTCAACTTGCTCCACAGGTTCAGGCTTTGTAGGCCCTGGACCAGCCGATACCTTCACCATTGATGGACGCAAAAGTCGATCACCAAGTTTGAATCCTTTTCTATATTGTTCAATTATGATGTCTTCTTCAAATTCTGTGGATTCCTCACGCATAATGGCCTCATGCAGCTTTTAGAAACCAAAACCAGAGAAAATTTTAAAATAACACCAGAAGCAAAAGATACTTGCTAAGAAATAAAAACACTTTCTAAGAAGGTAGTGTGTCTCAGTCTGACACATGTCGAACACCACTTTCTAAGGAGGCCATATATCTTAGTCTGACACGTACTAGACACCTGCATACACTTGTCATGTCCTTCACATATGAAACACATTAAAATCGCATTTCACGTTTGAAAAACAAAAGATACACAATGATAAACTAAGAACAATGTCTTATGTTTTTAAGTTAATTCAACTAACTGGGATTAGCTCAGTTGGCCACCCTTGTACTCTTCCAATCAAGGCTCAATCTTTGCCAAAAGCAGAGATTGATTATAGATTTATTTCTTCCCTCAATGGGGATTCTTTAATTACTTATTTGTACCCTTAATGGGGCTATCAATTGGGCTTACTGAGATCATGGGCTTGTGTCCGGGTTATGTAATTCAAATACTTGTATATTCTTACCGCTCGAGATCCAA
The DNA here is from genome assembly GCA_014822125.1 of Arbutus unedo. Taxonomy (NCBI): domain Eukaryota; kingdom Viridiplantae; phylum Streptophyta; class Magnoliopsida; order Ericales; family Ericaceae; genus Arbutus; species Arbutus unedo. The sequence goes on along the minus strand of JABCMJ010033748.1, from coordinate 8,902 downwards.
AAAAATAGCAATTCTATTATTGTCATACGGCATTGTTTACTACCTTTAAATAAAATATTCGCACACATGGTAAATAAAACCTATCACATACATGTATATACGTGTGCGTGCGTGCGTGCGTGCGTGTGTATATTTATGTAGATTTACACACGTATATGTATACATGTGTATATCACATGTTCCTAATGTGCCATGTCCTGTAGTATATCACTGGAGTTGGCAAGTCCATGTCATCTAGCGTGTCCACGTCGTTATACTTTAGGATCATGGTCGAAAGATAAAATTAACAATGAACTCAGGAGTTTCATCACCATGATAGTTAAGCCTAAGGTCAAATGCGCATGTCGGCAAGAATGTGAGGTAAATGAGGTAGTCATCAATTTTGCAACCCACTTGTTCTCTAGACAAACTGCTAAATTACTAATCCAGTACCTTATGAAACTTAATAATATAGAGGTCCATAAACAATGTATAAGTTTGTACTTAAATGAAACTCACCGAGTTGGCTCGAAACTCAGGAGTTCGTTTGAATTAAAAGCGTATCCAGGTCTTCATAAAACCTGAACGAGCTTTATGGAATATTTGATAAAGTTCAACAAGTTTTCTACTGATTTTCGAGCCAACTCGGGAACTCGCCTGCATTAAGCCAGAGATCAAATACAAGAATCACAACAGAAATCGAGTTCAGTGGGTCCTGTATTCAATTAAATTGCTCATCAAGAACAAGCAGCATGCGCCTAATTATTATCCTCGAGAGCATATTGCCATTGGGTATTTGATTGATTACCTTAAGACATCGACACTTATGAGTGTTAAAAAAAGAAGAAAAAAACCCTTCAGTTTCTGTATTCAAAGTTGGCAAAGCTTTGGCACACCGCAGGTAAAATGTCAGAAAAGCTGAGGAACTCACCAATGGATCGAAGGGTTTCCCTATTGTCTCCACAGGGACAACACCAAGCGACTGCAGAATCTCCACAAACTGCTTATAGATGCTCTGATAGCTGTTCACAATTTTCTCCTCCGCCTCAGTCTCCACTTTGATCTGGGCTTTAGCTCTCTCAAAGTTGTCTAAAACAGGCAAAAGATTCTCCACAACTTCCCCTTGTGTATTTGTAACCAGTGAAAGCCGCTCCCTCTCTGTCCTCTTCCGAAAATTGTCAAAGTCTGCACTTATCCTAAGAATTCGTTCCTTCTCATATAATAGTTCTTCAGACAATTCAACCACTTTGCTCTCATGAACATTTTTCTCATCTTCAATGGACTTGATGATAGCCTCTATCTCAGTAATTTTGGACTCATCTTTGCTTGCTATAGCATCTTTATAGGATTTTAGTAAGGCAATAATGGCTAAGGTAGGTTCATCCGCATCACCACTATCACCCTCACTTTCACCATCTTCCACAGCAACAGCACCATCTAAATTGTCCTATTGAATAAGTCAATTAGAGAACAGAAGAAGAGTAACGCCTCAAAGCATGTAATAATGATATCCTGATACTCAGCTTAGAACATCTGCATTACACTCTTTAATGCCTAGTGCCAGAAGTCAAGTCAAACAATTAGTAAGGTGAGCCAAACAATTTAAATCTTACCAATTGGAGCAGTTACGACACTGTTGCCTGGGGGGGTGTTTTGTCTTGTACTTGCTTTTTCTTTGTAAATAACTATAATAAACTCTTCGGCAGACTTTAACATATCCAATGGAGCACACATCAATTATATAAACTGTAAAACTCATAGCACACAAAATTGGCCTCACGTATACCAGTTTTGGACATGACACATGCTTTCAAAGAGTCCAATGTGGATGCTCTTAGCTATCTTGACAATTAGGATCTATGGAGAGTGCTGACCAATCATAGAAATCTAATTTGGAGTCACAAGTCATCCGACAAAGAGATATCAGTACTGTAAGCATAGTACTGTACAATCACTTTGCACATACAACCATGCACACAATAGGCATTGAACAGAGAAAAAATGGCCTGAAAGGAATGTGGATTGTTAAACTCAAAACATGGCTTGCTTGACATAATGGAAGTAGCATAAAATAGAACCTAACCAGTAAGGCCAGAAGAGAAAAGAGAAAGTTGAACTAGGACATTGGTCAAAGCAGTTCAACATCCCCTCCCCTGGTCACATTACTAACAACACATTATCGGGAAAATACATGAACTTTATGCCAATAAACTACACATCATCAATGAATAGTAAACCATTGAGGTCGGAATCACTTTTGAACACAGGCCCATATTGCATCATCACAGATGATACACAAAGTAGGTCTTGCAGACATAGCACAATTGACATATCAAAAAGTGGGCGTAGTGGAGTATTAGCAACTTTGCACAAGAAAGAGAACCGAAGATGGGAGAAATTGCAAGAGAATGTCGATTTCCGAGGGACTTGACCTCTTACGATGAATGCGACAAAATTCACCTAGCATGCATACAGTTTTCACTTGGCAGGTAGATTGTAGCTGTACTTGGTAGCATCAACAATCGCCTAATGAGTTCTTGTTAAGACAGTGCTGATTGCGAGTCACATTAATCCAAAATAGTATTATGTATTCCATGAACCCAAAAATTGCATTTAAATAGTTTAAACAAGAAGTTGCAGCAATAAGTACAGAACCCTGCCTGGAAGGCTCATTAGAATGGAAAGTATGCTTAACTGAATATCTAGAGAAGATATGGTGGTGAACCATACAACTAGTCATACAATTACAACTGTACCACACCTTTAACAACAATGAGTAGCTCAGTAAGGGGAAACTAGAGTGTTAATCTAGAGGTTAACATAAATAAAGTTGGGGCTTGTTCCACAATACGATAATGAAAATGCCACCATTAAATAGTCATAGTAAGATCCGTAAAATATTTCCAAGGCCAAAACTTGAGAAAATCGCATTCCAATAAACTGATTCCGTCAAGCACAATGGTGCTTAGTTGCAAAGGAAGGTTGTGCTGCAATAAAGTATTAGTCAAAGGGAAGCCAGGAAATGAAAGCATTCACGCGCGCGGGGGGGGGGGGGGGGGGGGGGGTGGTGGGCATTATCAAAGAATATCCATCACGAAAAAGTAAGCTAAGACTACTTTTATAGGCTAAACTTTATATATAGAGGGAGATATTTATAGAGACATGGGCTTTCCTACCAACTTCTAAATTCTATCTGTGACGAGTCTGACAACCCTCCTGGTTTTAGTATAATAATTTTTCTTAAAAAATAAATAATAAATAATTACGGAATAAATGGGAGTTTTTGGAGTTTTAATTAAAGTTCTGGAATTTTGGAGTTAAATTGGGATTTTATGAAACTTGAATAACTATTGTGTGATTATAGGATTCTTGGCTATAAGACCTGTCTTTAAATCCTAATTATTGTCACACGCAAACCTTAAATCGTAGACAGTTGTTTCTCTCGTTCTTGAAGTGTTCCGGTGTTCAGAGTAGAACGAGTACCCGAACCTTGAATTCTCGAAGAAAGCGAATGAGGAAAATCGATCCCAGTGATGAGAGCTCCGAGTCAAGACTAGGATTGATTTCTTGCGGGGAATCAAAGGATTTCGCTAAAGTAGAGTTTCGTCAGAATCTTGAAAAAGAGGTAGGATTTCATGTTAACGTCAGTTTAATGTTGTTTAAATCTTTGTTTCGATCCTTATTATGTATTTAGCCGTATATACCTTGATTGATTCGTGATGTTCGAATGTTTTTCGTGTAAAAATGAACAAGTTTTGATGTAATTGATAGCCTGAAGTTTTCTATTCACGTTTCAAGAAAATAAAAAAATTGCATAGACCGCTCGAGTGAGATGAGGTTGCTTGAGCGTCCTCTCAAAATTATATTTTTAATTTTTGTGCGATTTTTCGTTAAATTATTTGTTTCTACATGTTGTTCGAGTCTAGAACAGGTCATGTAATGTTCATAGGGTCATGGGTTAGTGTCTTGGTTACTCTGGATTAGTGTTTGTGTAATTTTGTCGGTGCAAATCCGTAAAAAGTGACTGGGTGAGGGGTTTCCCATCGATGGTAGTCCGAGAACCCGACTGCAGAGTTAAAGTCCCTCGGTGAAAGTACGATGATCTGGGTAAGGGGTGTCCTGTCAATGTCAATCCGTGAACCCGAGTTTGGGTGCCTAAAATTTGGGTACGCCATCGGTGAAAGACCGTAAATAAATTTGGAGTCTGGACTGGAATTTGGTTTCAAGGGGATACTGGAGTCTGGAACGGAGGTTAGGTTTCAGCATAGATTGTGTCGGTTGCCAATTGCGGCAGATGCTCATGTTTTCCATGTGGAACTACACACACACACACACACACACACACACACACACACACACATATATATATATATATATATATCAAAACCTTTTGCGAACTATATATTTTTGGTATGTAATTAAAAAAAATCTATACGTTTTGATATGGAACAAGTTTTAAGCTTCATTATTCTGGCATTAGCATGTTATCCTATACAAGCTTCAGCTTATATTGTTGAATTAACCATTTTTCAGGTGTTGATAGAGAACCAAGGGGTTAACACCTTGAAAAAAGTTCGAAACTCTAGTGTTCGGATTTTATTTCAGTTTTAATGAGATATTATTTTGTTGGGCAGTTGTGGGTCTAGTTGACTGTTTAATTGATTAATTAGAGACTTTGGTGTAACGGTTTAAGTTTTTATTGTTTAATTGATTATTTGAAAATTGATGTAACAGATTTAAATTTATTATGGGTTTTATTATATTGGGATCATGTTATGGTATATTTTATGCTCAATTCATACTCTTGGAGTTGGGGGTGACACTATCTTTCAATCCGTAAAGAATTTTCACAAGATTTGATTACTCTATACATGCGAGCTCCCTCTTCCTCCTCCTTGCAATCGCTTCTCCAATCTCTGGCCAAGCCAATTACCAATCTATTCACCTCACCCTGGCTCGAGTTAAAGAAAAGCATTGCTGATTCCAAAGGGGAGTAGATCACAAAAGAGGTAAAGATAGATAGCAGCAGTAGTGGTGATGGTGGTAGTGGAGTGGTAATAGTGATGGTATTGATGGCAATATAGCCATGAAAATTTAATGTTTAAATGTAGGTGGAGAGGAAGGCTATTTCCAAGAACAAAGTATGTATCTCAACGACTTTTTGCATCAAAGGTCACCCCTACCGCCAATAACAATGCTCACAACACGAGCGCCAAAGCCATAAGAGCTTGTTATGTGTCTGTTTTGAATGCTCAGAGCTTCAATGTAACAGATCAGTATAAAGTCGGGAGATAACAAGTCTTTTGCTAATGATCTCATGGACGAGAAGGATTCAAAAGAGCAACCGGGGGGGGGGGGAAGATAAATGCAGAAGTCGCTAAACCACTGGAGGGTGAGTTTCTTATACTTAATGGGTGAATTCTCCACCATAGGCATCAAGATGCATGAACACACAGCATCTAACCCATTGGGCTTATCGAAATCGGGAGTCTTATATTTGGGATGGAGATTCATATATGAAAAAAGCTTAGATTATAGAAGTTTACACTCATCTACTATAGTTCATGAGATTTGGAGGGAGGGATATTGATCCTCAAGAACAGGAGAAATGTCTGAGGGGGCAAACGAACAGAAGGGTGAGTGACTTAACCAAAGGCGGAGAAACGACTACAGGGAGGAGAGGGGAAAGAAGGAACTTGGCATGGTGGAGTCATTAGACCTTGCGAAGATGAAATACAAAACCCTATTTGGAGTGGAAGATGGAATACAAAACTCAATTAGGAAGACATCGTTTCACGTAAACTAGCAAATTGGCTATGCCTAAAGACACCTCTAGCACAATCTAACACCAAACTAACCAATTACATTTCTAAACTATTGACCAGACTAGCCAACCCACCTCAGCAACCTAACTCCTAAAATATGGCTTCTAAAGGAAGCTTCTTAGGGTTCATCCACTTCGGGAAATATAAAAGTTCATAGCAACCACTAATCAATCAAAAAAACACAACAAATGGAAAAAATCATTAAACATCAGATCAATGATAATATTAACAACATATTCTTGTAAAATAAAAATGTATAGTCCCAATCGCACTATCCTCTATCCAAAAGAACAAATTATTCAAGGAACAATCAATACGTGATTCCAAATTCTCTCGGCAAAATTGCTACAGTTTAAAGTGGAAGCAATAGAAGGCCTAGTGAGAAATTCCAACATGAAACTTAAAGTGGAAGCAATAGAAGGCCTAGTGAGAAATTCCAACATGAAACTGCTATCAAATCTTTCACTCGACTAATTATATAACAAAACAATTTTCAAACCACAATTAATGACGTTTTATTACACCAATCTACAGACTAGAACTAACAACTAACAAAAACAAAGAAAACCAAAGTGTCTGTTGTACACCACTTTATAATTAATGGTTTCCCTAGCCCAAAACCATAAAGCTAGCGGGAGTGACAAACGGTTGCTCTAGTGAGACTACTGGATGGATGACTTAGTTTTGAGACATCCATTGAGGCTCTTACATTTTTGTCAAAATCAATTAGAATCAAAGAAGACACCGCGGAAAAAAAACAAAAAAGCAAAATTATATGTTCCTTCCCCCGCTTGAATTATTTTTCATGTGATGCTTTTTATCATACATTCCAATGGCAAAGTATGCACAAAAGCAAAAGAATTTGAAATGTTCTACCTGTGTGGAGCTGTATACTCCTCCTTAATTTGGAACCTTTGCACTTTTACTTCCACAAGACTACCAACACTGCCCTTGGATTATACTCCACCATAAATGTTGTAGAGAAAAATAAAACTTAAATGCCTTTAAAGTCAAAAAAATGTGACTATAGTATCTCATTCAATAGAACCTGAACCAACTGATTTGGTAACCTAGAGATATGTAGTCATTGAATTAATTGTGGACCTAGTATTGAACAATGTATGCACAATGGTGTTTACATGTCCCCATGACTTGGATTACGTGGTCCTCTATTAGGAATAGAGAACGGAATGGCAATTAGGGAAAAAAAAAATTCTCAAACACAAAACTAAAATGTCAAAAACATAAATGCAAGAGTAAAAGAAACTCAAATGGATTTAAGAGCCAAACCATAAATAGTTCAACTAACAAATCACAAAATTTGGATTGTCTTCCGTAAAAAAATTGAGAGAGCCACTGGGCATTAAGATTCAATGGAATCCGTAGATATCAACCACGATTATTGTGTTTTTCCTTCCTGTGACCCCTCTGTCTTATGCAAAACTTGTAGAGGCTGCCAAAGACGTTGAAAAAGGGAGGACGCAGAAAGAGGAGTAGGGAGGGTGCGAGTGATGAGGGAGATACAAAGACATGGAGAGGAGAAAAAGGATTTTAGAGAGAAGGGTATTATGAAATGAAACAAGAAATTGTGTAAGAGAGAGCTGACGTAAGATAGGTTAATGGAATAATATTGTGAGAGATGTTAAAGTGAGATTCATGATTGCAAGAGAGGAGGAAATGGCGAACGCGAGTTACCACATAGTTGGAGCATGTCACATCTTTCAGGCCCTTGATCTTACGATTGACAACTATATTAGGTTTTTTAATGAACGGCAGGAGTTATCCAATGTTTGGGTGGGATTTTTAGAGACTGTGTGGACAGGATGAACACGCAAATGATCTTATCGGTTTATTCAAGAATATTGAGCTTTTAAATTATACATAGAGTGAGAGTGGGCGCGTGCGTGTGCGTGTATAAGCCATTGAAAGAGTCGAAGCCTTACTCCCATTGCATGTTCTTTCCATAATGCCCCTTTCGCTGCCTTTTGACTACTACTTTATTGCAACCCAACATTCCTTCATTGCAACTTCCCTTTTTGCAACTCAACCTTTCTTTGCAACTAACGGCCATTGCACTTGACAATCTCAAGTTAAGAGGACTGCATATTTTTCAAGCTGTCTTGAAAACGCTTATTGGCTCTTGGTATGAATGTTTAATTACGGGATTTTCATGATTTACCTCTGTTCTAACGTGTTAATCATTAAACAGCACTGCCCTTGTTTCCCAGGCATACCTGCTGCAACTTATTTCCCCTTATATCAACTTTTAACCCCACTAAAGGAGGTTTTCTTCACATCCAACCAATACCGTACCCCAATAAAGACAGGTTTTCTTCCCATTTAACCACGTTCAAATCCCAATAAAAGAGATCTCGGAAACAAACTTCACACGAACTATAACGAACTCAAATGTCCTCAGCCCTAGCTCAACAACCCTCCTCGCCCTCTGAGGACATAGATATCAGAACTACGTATCTCATCCTCCTATCATAAACCAATTCGGCTGTATTGTTGGCTGTGTTGTCTCAGATTTCACATTCACTGGAAGTGAATTCGAACAGGCAAGTGTGGGGAAAGAAATCCCTACAGTACGTCTGTTACCCACCACCTGAATTATTTGCATTCATCGGTACCTCAGATACTCATAATTAGTTAATCTAAATGATTCTTTCCTCCATTTATGTAATTGTCTTCCTAATCTTACTTAATTCTACCTCTTCCTACTCATGAAAAGATTGATTCAGAAATTACATTAAACTACAAAGGTATTGCCTTCATAATAGAACCATAGCATAATCCAAACTCAGCAAATAAACTAGAAAATGAATTTTCCACCTCAAATTCAATTCTAAATCCACTCACATTACTCAAGGAGCTGAACTGGTCATAAGAACCACAATTGAGCACAAAAATAAAGTAGAATGAAGCAATTTAAGAAGAAACATGTACTATAATCCAACAACCATGTGTAATCTCTACTCAAGCATAAAAACATAAATACAGGTGTGTTATATAAGAGGTACCTGAATCTCCGATTCTTGGACCTCTTCCTTTTCATCGGTTTCGGTGGTTTCTCCACCAGCGGATGCAAAAGGCAA
>JABCMJ010033746.1:0-10404 GCA_014822125.1 Arbutus unedo | reverse complement strand
ATACGGTACATCTCGGTACCGGCATATACCGACGTATTATTTTGAATTTATTACTAAAATTAATATACATTTCTCAAAAAATATTTTTTAACAAAAAAATCATATTCTGCTATACAAAGGCAGAAGTGGAATTTGTTGTCTTGAAGCTTTGTCATGATTTTTAACTTGCCAAAATTACTCATCAAAAAAATTATTTTAACACAGTACAAAATGGACAAAAAATTAACTTACGTAGATAAAATTGACAATACTTCACTTTTTTTTAAAAAAAAAATACTCACTCCCCTATATTCTCAAGTCTCAACCACACTTCCACTTCCACTTCCATGACTCTCTCTCTCTCTCTCTCATTTTTAAATACAATAATATTTTTTGTGCCTTCAATTTAATTGGGTGATTAACTTTAATGCATTGAAAAGAATGTTTGCGAAATTGCGAGTTTTTTATTTCGAAAGAAGACCACAAATTCAACTCATCTTTCATCTCCTTCTATAACTTCGCAAGTATATAACTTTATTTATGTTTTAATTTATTTGATCAATCAATTTGTATTGGTCATCAACAAACGATTTGTCTACACTCAGGGCGAATTGTTTGGCGGTGATCCCAATTTTTGGTGATGCAATATTGATTTTTACATCTATTTGATGATGTTCAACTCGCAATGCCTCGAACACTATTATAAAATAAAGTTTCACAACTTAAAAATAAATCACTAAATATAAAAAAAAAGTTTAATCTCGATTTATGTCTACTTATTTAAAAATCATTAATTGAATTTTTTTTTTTAAAAACAAATATGGATCGGTATCCAAGGGCAAAGGTAGAAGGGTGCGGGGTACGGGGTACATGTCACCCTCACTCCCTCTCTAAAATAAAGAGTTATTTTATTCTAATGTAATATGATTAGATCTTTGTCGCTGTTCGAAAAACTTATTTTTATATAATTGATATAAAAATAGAAATATAAGAAATGACCGGCTTTGATAACAAAAAAATATCTCAATAAATTTTATTTAAAGATCACAACGCCAAACTGTTATTATTTTTTAACGGAAAAAAGAAACGGACAAAGCACAATTATATTACTTTACACTCAATCTTTTTTCATTTTTATTACCCTGGTTGAATCACCCCTTTTTTGGTGAAGTTGTTACTATAGACAGTGTGGACATAGCAATGTTGTGTATTTTTTTTAATTTAGATTATATTTTCTTGGTTTATGTTACCTATTAGTTACAGATACTTGTGTGTTGTAATGAAAAAATTAACGTAATGCAAATTTGTGGTTAGTTATGGAAATCTTGTGGTTCATGTGTTATTCATACTTATTAGCTATTTCTGTTAATTTGTTGCAAGGTTTTATCATTTTGTTACGTATTATTCTAGTCAATTTATGAATAGGCGTGCATGGTATGTACCAAAATGTTACAAATTATTTTGACTAGTGTTGGAGACGGATTTTACTGGAGAATACTGGAGAGGTAGGAATTGTAAAGTCTAGTCAGCCAATGAAGAAGGTGATCATGAAAAGAATGAAAAAAGAGGCACACACTAGAAAAAGGAGAATAGCAAAATATCAGTGTCCAAGTGAGGAAGAAGGTAGGGATAACTCTCAAGTGGGGACCAAAGAGGCTTTAATTAAATTCTCTCTAGCTAAGATCTTGTCTTCGATTAGAAATTAAATATCACATAAATACATTGACTTCACATGAGTGTTGGGTATTTATAAGCATACTAGATCCGTACTCTGACACTAGGTGTCTCAATGCCCCCTCAACAAGTGCCCATATCTCAAAATGTCTAACCGCGATGGCCGTCACTCCTCCGACGGTCTTGCGATCACGACAGGTCTTGTGGCTTCTCCTTTGAAGCCACCGATCTACGATATCCCCCTCTTTTTGTTAATAAGACATGGGAGCCATATACTCGACCTCTCCCTCGTCGTTGTTGTCTGGCTCTCACGGCCTCTCACCCAAATCTTGCCATCACGATTTGGGTGAGCACGCACTAGGGTAGAAACTTTGAATCTAGGGTTTTATCTGGGTCTCGTCTCTAACCTTCGCCTTACTTTATTCCATGGTTGTGTTGTACCTTGTTGTGGTCGGTGCTAGCACATCGGTGCATCAATTTGTATTTCGATGGCAGTTAGATCGCACCCTCTCTTCACTCTTGTGGGGCCTACAAAATGGCTGATGACCACCGCGGAGGTAGTCCCCCTCTCGGTCCCCTCCTGGCCCTCATTGAGGTAGGTGGAAGGTAAAAAAGGTGACCACCGTTGGAGTTTCCCCCTTGCACCCTCTGACCTTCGTTGGGCAGATGAAGAGCCTGCCGCGAGGGGAAATGCCCCTTGCACCTCCCTATACTCACAGGATGTAGATGATGGGTGCACGTCGCGGCCTCCTTGGTCCTCACAGGGGTGTTCCACATCTCTCCCTCTGACCCTCGCTAGGAAGATGAAGAGTTCATTGTGAGGAAGAACACCCCTTGTGACTCCTGGCCCTTGCAGGGTGTAGATGAAAAGTCCATCGCAAGGGTTCTCCCCCTCGCGCCCTTAGCCCTCGCGGGGGTACCCTGCCTCGTGTCCTCCTTTTTTGCTTCGGCTGATCAAACTAAGGGTCCTGCTGACTATGTGTTAATTTGACATTTAAATTTTTTTATCTCTAATAAAAATGTCAAATTGAGATATTTAAAGTAAAAAGACATTTGAAGTTGAGGCATTTAAGACAAAAAAAATATTTGACACTTAATATCAAATTTGGCATCAAATAGTCTTTTTCAATTGTTATACAGGATTTGACAATACCCTATAATAAATCTCTCCATTTTATTATATACCTCATTTTATCTCTTCTATAATTTTAACTGCTAAACCATAATTTACTGTTCAAATGGGCGTGCAATTATGTGTTCAAATGGACGTACAATTTAGCAAAATCATTGGTTGGCAATGCATTCTAGCTAGCGGAGGACGGGAAAAGGTCTTTTTGATATGTTTTGTCGAATTATGATTTAGCAAAGCAAAAACAAAAAATAAAAATACTACACAAATGACTTTTGTACGTAACTCAAAACGACGTCGTTCTGTATTGAGAAAAAATCAAATTTATTTATTCCCCAAATCGTTCTGATTAGATTTAATTTTTTCTCAACACAAAACGATATCGAATTAAATAATGTGTAAAAGTAATGTGTGTAGTATTCTTGTAAAAAGAAATTATACTGGTAAATGCTCATAGCTCCTACTCAAAATTATTTCTTTTCTTTTATTATTTTTCCCCATTTTAGAGGTAGAAGGTTGTCGAAGTGGTAAGTTAGATCACGGTGGATTTGATATTTCGGTGAATTTTAAAAAAATTAACTTCCCTTAAGAAATAGTATCTTTTTGTTGTTACTATAATTTTATTTAATTTTGTAGACAAAATATTTGACTTTTTGAATTCATATCGACAAGATAAAATAAAAATAAAAATATAACATGTGGACTGAACTTGAAAAGAATGTAAAAATAAATCAAAATAAAAAATAATATTAATTTGAATTTATATTTGTCTTTTCTATTTTACAGATAATCTCTTTGTCTTAGTGAATTTCTAATAATCTTTTTCTCAATACAAAAAACGAATAAAACATAAAAGTATTTGATACAAACTAATAAAAATTCAAAAACATAAAATAAATCCAAAACATAATTTAACAAATTTTTTCGTGATCCATCCAAAATATAAAGTATTTGTGGCACAACGACTTTTTTTTTTTTTTTTTTAATTTTAGTGAATCCTTGCAGTTAACATGATCGGATTGGTCATCGAGAAATATAAATTTTTTTTGCTTAATCAATTCTTATAATTTGGACTTCGAAGAAGTTAGAAAAGACAGCACAGTTTTGAGAAGAAAATTAGCTATTTTTTTAGTATCCTTTTCGTTAGTAATTTTTATGTTATTTTTTAACTTTCTTTGTCGAGATGAATCGATTAAGTCAAAATTAATAAGAATAACAAAATAATTTAGTGAAAACCCTTTCGAAGTGGGTCCACACAAAATAAAGCAAATCATGCAAGAAATATATATATACAGGAACAAAGCGACTTTTTCTCATAATGAAGTCCGTGCTGCAGACATAGCTGTGTTGTCCATTGAGAGATTCTAGTTCTTTAATTAATATGTAATAAATAAATAAGTTTAAAAAAAAAAAAGACAGAACTTAGAAGCTTCGAACAAATGGAGCAGCCACCAAATGGACCAAATCCACGTTTAGTTGCATTTCAAATAATCGCCACTCTAGCCGGCTCTGGCCCCTCGACTTTTTAGCATTTGTTTTATTTGAACTAAATTATTTTTTTCTTTATTCTTTCTTTTTTAATTAAACTTGAGGTTTTGTGTTTTTTTTTTAAAGATTATGATTTGCCTTAACTAGAGAACTAAAAAGTAAAAAAAGAAAAAAAATTAATCAAAATCCTTAAAAAAATTCAATGAATATAAAACTAATCCAACTTGTGTCTTTTCTAAAAAAATTTAAAAGTTTGAGTTATGTCTTTTTATATCACTGAAGATAAAAATAATCTGAGTTTTGTTTTTCTACTTAAATTTAATTTATATCATTTTATGTCGTCGAGATAAATTAATAATTTATAAAAATTTAACTTAAAACTAACAAAAATGGAAGAAAATAAATCAAAAATAATAATTTAATAACAAAGTAAATGCCAAATTTATCCTTAAGCTGCCTGTAAATGAGAAGATTAAGACAAAACATGCAGATTCAAACTACAGCAAAATAAAAATTCATATAACAAAATAGGGGAAAGAGTTTTTAAAATGTGTAGACACAAATTAATTTATATATTGTGGCTTTGAACAGTTGGGATTGTGTTAAGATTTTGAGCTAACGGACAACAAAAATAGTTCCCAAATCTGTTCAATTAATGTTATTGTGGTTGATGAATTCCAAATGTTAAATGAATAGCTATTTGATTATAGCACATGAAACATGTCTCCTCCTCTTTTCCCTTTCCCTGTATCTGTTGCCATCCACAGACACAGAAGAATACGCCCCAACTCGCATTTTGTCATTACCATAAGAAGTATCTAACTGGATTTGTGTCGTCCAATCCTTGTTCCCGCCGATGTCCGTGGGTATCGCCCAGGCAAATCTCAATCTATTGATTCTATGCCCACAGTAATTGTTCTGATATAGGATTCGTTAGCCTCGAATCTAATGCCTTTAATTGAATCCCAAATGTACCAATCGTAGCAATAAGCTCGATCCACACGCTAATCATGCACCCAAATGGACATGTGGCACGCTAGACAGACTTATCAAACAAAAGGTGTGACAATGATTGGTGGACTACTCCAGAGCAGCTAAGAGATGGTCGAATTCCAAATGACCTCTTGGTTTGGCCAACCATTGAAGTAGGATGGGTTGTGATACAAGAACACTGCAAGCCCAACACTTCGCAAGTCTGACCTACTACAATAGCTCATCAACTTCTCTGCTAGGCGTTAGGAAGATGAGAGGAATTGAACGTCTTGTTTGAGTGGATACTTTAATCATTCATAACGAGATCTTATGCTGAAAACTGTTAGTTGCTTCCAACACGACCACGTGGCAATCGTTGCGTGGATCGTAGGCATACAAAAAAACACAAATCATGTCGTATGACACATCCTTTGAGAAGCCACGTGGCAACTCCACATAGGTCGTACCATCACGTCAGTTGAGAAGACTATTAACAACTGAAAGAATAGGTCGTGCCGAATTGGCACGTCTCCTTGTGCCACGTGTTCAATTGTTCATTGGCCAAGCCTCGAATGCTTTGTTTCCCACGCACGTTATTTCAAAATTCACGGTTGTCCATAAACATCACGGAATTCTGGAGAGAGAAAATTATGCGATCTTCTCTCTACATTGCGGAAGCTCTGTCAAAAATCTCTCTGAGTTTGGGTCTCCTCAAATCTCCAACAAATCACACCTCCAACAACTAAAAATAAGCTCCTCATTTAAGTTTTCCATTCTGTTCTTTGTTTATTTCAGTCATGTTTTAGCATATTTTTTTGTGATTTTCGTTGCACATCAATCCCATCATTAAAACATGTGGCTTGGGGGTGTCAGACCAACCCCAATTGAACCGACCAAACACACACAACTGACCAACCGTGCATGTAGTGAAATAGAATGTTTTTCTCATATCACCCAAGCACTCTATTTGGTAGGATGTTCGGATAAAAAATAGATTCTGACACTCTGTTACGTACGGGTGACGATTCGATTGAGGGTTCATCTCAGACAAGAGATCAGGCCGAAGGATCAGGCCTTGAAATGACTCGATGTACAAAAAAATTACCGACAAAGCCACTCGAGAAATTTTCAAACACACATACGGTATTCCCGAGTATGTTCACGTGGAACTAGTACACCTAAATATCCTTTCCAAGGCCAACAAATGGCAGATTATCTTACCGCTCGTAGCAATATAGAGGGTGGAGTCCGGTTCCCCCTCTCTAAATTCCTAAGACAGTCTTTTACCTTCCATCAACTTTTATTGGATTGTAGTGGGGGTTGCTGAACTCAAGAATATGTTTGGGATTGATTTCAAAGTTAAAGATTTCTATGGCATTTACTTCGTAAGCACAAACAAGGTCTCCAAATGAAAAATAAAGTATTTTGTATTTATTAATAGCCAAAGTAGGGATTGGACCGGTATCGGATCGAAAATACGTGAAGTCTCCAAATGAAAAATAAAGTATTTTGTATTTATTAATAGCCAAAGTAGGGATTGGAGCGGTATCGGATCGAAAATACGTGAAGTGGCCTTAGATTCGATCCCTAATTTTTTTTTAAGTTTTTGCCTCTAATTTTGATACGGACTCAAAAAGAAATTCCGAAATTTTAATTTGGACAACACGAGCAGACCGTATGGAATTAGTAGTGAATATATAGATTCACCTCTGCTAAATATTTTAGGAAAAAATTCAAATTGTAGTGAATACATATTCGTCCCTATGTAGTGAAATTCCTAGGTCCGTCCGTATTCCTACCCAATGGTTCGGAGAAAATCCAACATACGAGAGGGACCCTAGACCGAAATAAAGAGAAAGGTGCCCATCAAAAGAAAAGAAAAACAGTGAGGAAGTTGACGACAGGGTTATCTGGACCGCAGATTAATTGGGGTCGTCTCCAATCGTCCGATCCCCTCACGAAAATCCAAATGAGATAACATTATTTATATGTGTGTGTGTGTGTGGTTTGCACCTATATTTGATTATTGAGCACGTTTTGCTTGATGCCTGGTGTGATAATAACACATATATTTATAATTATTATTGTTGGCTGCTGATGTACCCACGTTCGAATTATTATTTATAACATTTGTGAAAAAGCAACACCTTCACTTTATCCGTACTTTTTATTTGATTTGTTTATGTCAAGGTGATAAGAACATGACTCCTTTTTACCACCCCTTTTTTTTATTTTCTAATCAGCAATTTGCAACTCTTGTTTGGTCTACTTCTATAGATGGCCTTCTTGTTTCTGGTTTTAGATCTTAGATCTCATTTTTTGAAAATCTTTTACAAAATTGCCCTATACTATATGTAGGTGTGAGAGGTCTAGTTGTGAGTAAAATTTAGATTTTGAATTATGAATTGTAGTTATAAATATGAGCTATACTCGACAACATTCACATATTCATAATTGACTTTTCACATATCGCACAAACATTTTCACAAATTGTGATTATAAATTTTTTATAATCTAGAATCATAATCCATAATCTCTCCCTTAACACCTCCTATGATGAAGAAAATCTTGTTTATGTATGATTGGTGACAGCGCAGAGCTATCGCTTGGTATATATAACTTTTGCAACATCTTTTTAACACCCACGTGATATATTTCATATAATCCCAAAATACCCTTATCTTCGTTAATCGCTCGTCCCTCTATCTTTAGCAGTGTTTATTATCTCTACAAAATATTGTATCCTGTCTTGTTATTCAAAGTATGTTTTACAGTTTTTTTCTCTTTTTTTTGGAGTGTGATAGTAATATTGGTACAGAAAATAACATCGACAATAATCCTAATTGCCTCTACAACTCAAATGTTTGTGGTCGTGCCACATATGTGCATGTGAAATTTAATTTGATGCTGGGCATGATCCTAAATTATTGGATGCCAAGTTTCCACATAACAAGGAAAAATTTAGCTGCTGAGTGATTCAAAAAAATGGTATGCAATGGGTGGTGGGGCTAGTGGCAGCAGGGCAAAGGAGGGGTAGGTGGGGAATATTGATGGTGGGTTGGAGGTTTGTTGTAAAGAAAAATTAGAATAAATCAAGTCTCTTATTTGTTCGGTCGGTTTTTTCGTTTCCTTTGTTGTTATCACTCTGAATAATGGACATGCCACTTGTCTCTTGTCTCTTGCTAACCGTCTTCTTCCCACAAAATACAAAACTTAAACATTGAAATTTCAACCATGGGAAGCCACGTGAATTTCTTTTGTACTCTTTCTTTGTATAACAAGAAAAACCCTATTTGAACTCTTAGATTTCGTTTTAACAAATTAAAATTAGAATTCTGTTTATTTTGAATTAAAAAAAAATTTAATATATTTTTATAAACAATAAAAATCAACATAAAACATGTCTTATTGAATATATGTGTCTCCTCTATTATAACACTATTGAAAGAACGTTATTATTGTCCCCTCTATTATAGTATTATTGCAATAACGCTATTAAAGTACCTGTTTGTACACACATACACTGTTAGATGAATATATATGTGTGTATATGCACATGTATTATATATATGTATACATGTAATATATAAACACAAATATGATTGCATTTAAAATCACGCAAAAATATCTATTATTTGAATTAGAAATATCGGGTCTTTACAAAACGTGTTTTTTAAGATGTTTGCAAAGAAAAAATGAAAAACTGAAAATAAGGAACATTACCGAACATCAGATTTTGTTTTCTTTCTTAGTCATTTGTTTCATGGTATTTAACCAGTCATCTTGTCATCCAACTTTCACATAGAAATTGGTAAAAACAATCTATGACGTCAAAAAGCATGCATAAAAGAAATTATAATTATAATTATAAAACCACAGAATTAAAAAATATATAAGATCGTTAAAGTCCCACGACTCACACAAAGACACAAGAGGACATCTAATAAATTACTTAACAATATGGGATAAATTTGTCAACACCCTATTCCTTAGTCTTAGGCTGTCCAACGTGCGGAGAACAACCCAAGAGGACATGCAAGATTGAGTTTGGATTAGATAATGTTTTTGAAAGTAGTCACTATTATTTGATATTTCATTATTTTTATATGATTTTTTATTAATTTATTTGCGTTCTTTCATTTGTCTCAATGAGAACAATTATAAAAATATAACAATACAGTCAAAATTAAAAAATGTCCATGTAAAACGACATTAAAGACAAAAAGAAAAACAACAAAAAATTGTTATTTTTCAAACCTTTATCATCTTTAGTGAATTGTTTGAAGCTTTTAATTATATTTTTTTAAATTTTTAACCTCACAAATGATTAATTCGAAAAATTTAACGCAAACATGATAACAACTAAGAAAAAATAATTAAAAAGACAATAATATTAATACTGAAAATCTTAGGCCAAAGATAAATTAGTTTAAAATATGTGACAAAACTATGAACACCCACTCTTAGTCCTAAGCTGTGCCGTGGGTGATGAAATATGAACACCACAATGGCGGGCACTGTTCAAGATCATTGACTGCTTTCTCCTCTTTTTTTTTTTTTTTTTAATTATAGTAGGTTTTCGAATCATTTTGCGTGTATTTTAAATTATCTTTATCATTTTTTTAAATCATAAGCTTACGCGAATAGATGAAGTGACACTAATAATTAACTGCAAATTGAGTCAAACTTCAATTCTTAAAGGAGAACAAACCTATGGTCTCATACCGGAACAAATGTTTGCAAGGGCGTGGAACCAATAGTCTTGTGGTGGATTTTAGCTCAAAAGGCGTTTCAAAAAAAATAAAATTAATGTAAAATTCTAGTTTAAATTATTTTAGCCTGTCTCACTATTTAAAGTTTAATTCATTTTTAGTCTGGTTCATATTTAGTTAAGGATAGATGAATTTGTTGGTTCCATCCTTGAATGTTTGGTTGCATTATATGAATTTTTGAGATGTAAACAAATGGGAAGCAGCCCCCTGCAGTGGGAGTCAATCCTTACTAAATGCGGAAGAACAATTAATATCAGTTATCAATTCCTGATTGTTAGTTCGAACTCCCATAAAATTCTATGTTTCCAAAAGTTTCAGATCAAGAACAAAATGAAATTAAAGCAAAAACAAAAGTTAATTCTCTCTCTCTCTCTCTCTCTCTCTCTCTCT
>JABCMJ010033730.1:0-10186 GCA_014822125.1 Arbutus unedo | reverse complement strand
GTTGTGTAGCATGTCAATTCATCTTATATGTTCATAACCAGTAGATTTTTCTATTGGGTTGTATAGCTCACACTATCATTTTCAGGTATCCTACCAGGAGTTTAGCATAGAATGCTTGAAATGCATGAGATGATGTATCATTTTTTAGAGCTACATAAACAGAGTTCATGTAGTGTCTTGTAAACTCTTTTAAAAGGTGTTAGGTAATTTACATATCCTTTGTCCATTTTGTGATCAAACAATGTAACTTTAAATTGTTGGATATGACATTTTGATATATCAGGCTGGAAATATTCTCTTTTGATCTGTAATAGATTTTTAACTCTGATAAGATGATTGACCACGAATAGAATATTTTGGACTTATTGGTGAGAATTATGAGAATTTCTTAAAAAAATATGCTATAATTATTATGTTTAAAATTAAAGGCGTGACAGAACTAGATATACCGAAGAATTGTGTTGTTTCGTGAATTAATACTTCTTGCTCTATATAAACCCCTCCACCCCAAATTTTATTTACTTCAATTTTCTTCTCTCTGTGTCACTTTCTTCAGAATAATATTGTTATAAAAGATCTTAAGAAAGTCGTTCAACTTTGTTGGTAGTAACTTTTCACCTTTATGGCCCAATTGTTAGGAGTCATAGAACAAGGCCAATATTATCACTTCGGGTGCAATTATTCAGGTTTGTCATAGTTGGAGACCAGGGTTGGTTATTTCTTTGTACTCCGAATATGATATTTGATATACTATTTTACTCTTTTAGAGGGTATAAATTATCCTACTATTTCGATCATCTGTATCTTATTTCTCATCTATCTCCCTTCTATTTATAAAAATATTATTTTTAATTACGAGAACGCTATTATTAATTACAAAAATGGCATTCATCTACTCATATTTATCATATCCTTTGCTTTTAAAAAAAAATACTTAAAAACCCATTTATAATTACTCACTCGTCTATAACAAATCTCTCCTACTATATCTCCATTATTGTTGTATCTACCATATCTGTTTTAAAATTTTGGCTAATAACAAACGGACCATTAGACTTTCTTTGAAAGGAAAAAAATTTATTAACCAAGGTTTAATATAGTGATCGATAGGCCCGTACTGCTGATTCGGCCATTCTCTCATGTCAGGGATGTCAAGTCAAGCTCGGTGTGTGCCACTCGACGCTTGTCGGCCGTCTTGGTTATCATGGATGCCACTTTCCATTGAAGGTCACCCCCTCTTCCTTGTTCTGGGGTGCCCCCAGTATCGTTGTGGCTCCCAAACAATTGGCCTAGGACTCCTCGTTCTTATCAGATTCGAACCCTTCCCAAGATAATTGAGGGTTTGCGTCTTATCTTTTACTCAATTCAGTTAAACACCTTTCTCGAGTCGGCTAACCTATTAACTATTTTTCTCAAGTCGACTATCCCTTTCTGGTCTTGGCAATAAGTACGTGCGCACAAAGACCCTCTTGTCAAGCTCAAATATCTTTTGATTTAATTAATTTTAAAAAAATCAAACAATTCTTATTAATTAAGTTTTACCTCCTCCAAGCACCAACTGAAATCTTAGGCAATCATAACATGTATTCTTTAATAACTAGGTGTGCGGACTAATTTATCCGTACATATTATTAATCTCGAAATTTTGAATTCAAGTACGGGACAAACTTTAAGCAGCATTCGAAATTTTTTGCTGATAGTTACAAACCGTAATATAAACAGATTTGGTACATAAATGGATCTTGGTGACTTATTGGAAGGGGAATGACAATTTGTTAAGTTAAACATAGCCAGCGTCATGTTTCATGTGGTAGAGAAACTGCCGACCTTTCA
Source organism: Arbutus unedo (assembly GCA_014822125.1). Classification (NCBI taxonomy): domain Eukaryota; kingdom Viridiplantae; phylum Streptophyta; class Magnoliopsida; order Ericales; family Ericaceae; genus Arbutus; species Arbutus unedo. The sequence continues at coordinate 8,353 of JABCMJ010033730.1, read as the reverse complement.
AGCAGCTGCTTTTCACTTTTTAATTAATCGCTGTTTTTATCTTTCTTTAATCCACGTGTCATATTAATAAGCCGTGTTGAACCTTTGTAATGCTAATTAAGCGTGTTGAAACTTTATAATGCTAATTAACCATGCTTAATTTTGTCGTAATTCTCCAATTTTCGTATCATGTTTTAGAGTACTTGATGGGGTGAAGAATATTTTGAATTTTAAACGAGATACACGTAAATTAGTTTGAACATAAATAAACTTTTATTTTTTATGAATGCGTGGATCGATTATTTTTTGCCATATATTTTAATTATTTTTTCCATTACGAAAATTCATGCTAGTTTTTCGTAACAAAAGATTGAAGTATTTTCGTGCATATGTTTAAAATTTTATTTGCACCAATTTAAAAAAGTAAGCAAGATCTTTGAATTGGTGCAAGTAAATTATAAAAATTATGCATAAAAATACTTTAATCATTTAATCCGAAAAAATAACACGAGTTTTTATAATGAAAAAAAGTTGATTATAATGTATGGAAAAAATATTTAACCCACGCAACAATAAAAAATAGAATTTTATTTATTTACCTTAAATCTTGTTTGGACTAATTTACATATACCTCGATTAAAATTTGAAAAAAAAAATTATTATATTTTTATGAACTACTTGAAAAAGATGCAAAGGGCCATAACCCATAATGATCCAAAAAGATCAAATCTCGGTTCCGCCCTGACTTGCATTGTTCAACTTTGGATGAGCTGATTTAGTAGTTAATCATAGAATGATGAGGATGTAGTTACTATGGTTGTAATCGGTCCAGTTTGACCTATAAAGTAGAATCAAATCGGTTGTTCCGGTTTGGATAAATGAAAAATTAAATCAGATTGAAATTTATCGGTGTGGTCTAGTTTGGTTTGGCCTTTATGGTCTGTTTGGTCAGGTTTCCGATTTGGGTGGGTTCAAACCTATATTTGCAAAAAAAGAAAATGTAAAAGATGAAGGATGTCCAATTGTAACAGATTTTTTTGTAAAATTTTTAAATAATCAAAAATAATTGCATCACAATCACAATAAAAAATAATTGTATCTAGTTCAAAGTAGTGTGAAATCCAAGTTAATAAAATTGTGGCCCCAATAATATTCTCATGTAAAGTGCAAATCAAGAAACAATTATAATTTTTAATGTAAATTACATCCGATAAATAATATAATTTTATTTTTAGGATTAACCTTTACCGAACTAGTCAGGTTCGATTTTGGTAAGGCTCCTACATGTTAAAAACCAAAAACTGAATTGAAATTTTTCAAAAAACTCAAACCGAACTAAACCGAACTGATTTAAGTCAAAAATCAAACCAAATCGTTAATTTAGTTCGATTTACTGGTCCGATCGATTTACCGATTTATGTTTATACTCCTAGTATTACACTGCCGACTTTGTACTTTTTCCTAGTATTTGGATAAATCAGCATGCCATCCACGTTTTGAAAGTAGATAGGAACAATAAACACCTTGAAATCAATCTGGCCCATTCTCATTGGACCACAAGCTTACAAGTCTTCGCTGTTCGACTCCCAACGTAGATTACGTCAAAACGTCGGGTTCATATTTTAAGTTAGCTAGTTGTTCATGTCTCACTGCTAAAATCTTATTCATTAAAAATTGAGATAAAAAGGGGTCCAACTAAACCAGTTTCATAGATTAAATTATTTATTGAAATTTTTTTCATTCTTATGTGAAATTTTTTTTGTAATTTTTTATTTTTCATCAACTTTTGTGATTTATTGGTTCATCTCGACAAAAATTTTTAGAAAAGTTATAAATCATGGGCCAAATTTGAAAAAAGTTTAAAAAAGACAAAAATAAATCAAAAACAGAATTTTTTTAACTTATTCGTCGTCTTTAGTGATATTTTTTTAACTTTTAGACATAATTTTATACTTTTTAGATTCATTTCATCAAGACGGACTAATAAACTACAAAATATTAAGGTCAAAATAACAAATACAAAAAAAATAGAGACAAAAAATAAATTAAAATTAATTAATTAGTTCAAATCCACTGTCAAATTTAATCTTAAAAAATGAGCACCGAGATTTCTAGTCTTCTCTTTAGAATATAAATATACCTCCTTATTCCAGGACAGTTTCCGGATAAAGGCGAACAGTGATGCTGTTTTAGGGTAAGTTGCTTTTTGTTTGGTGTTTTAGTTTTATTTGAAAAATAAAATATTAAAAGTAGGTTGAGTTTTTGTGAATAACAATACTAGGAGGGTTTATATTTCGAATATTTTTTAATGAGGTGTTTTATTTATTAGAATGGTTTCATATTTTTATCTGATAATAAATTTTTTTTTTTGTCAATAAAAAAAAGATGGAGTTTTCAGCCTCCAAAATTTTCCTAAAGTTACGGGTTTCCAAATTTATATGGTGTTATAACAACTATAATAAGACCATTATGAGTAGACCCATAAAAATAGAGGGCATACTTTTATAGGTTAAACCAAAAACCTAAGTCTATTATAAAAAAAAGAATAAAATAACTTTTCAATATCAAAATTTATCATAATTTATTTGCGCTACTGCGTCACAAGATTGGTTAAATAGTTATAAATAACACTATCATTAAAAAGGAATATATATGTAGAGAAAATTGAGTATATATACATATATGCTTAAGTATATATCTGTATCATTTACATTTTAAATTGTAAAAGTACGTAAGATATTCCAACCTTAAAATTCGCTTCGGGCTCCCAAAATATCGTTGACGGATTTATTAATTTCACTCTAACCAGATGCATTATAACGAAATATCATCGTTTATAATCTCGTGTTGTAGTCCCTGCATGTCTCCTTTACGTCCATTTTATTTACTTTTTTTAATTCATGTTAAGAATAATTCGACAATAAAACATGTTAAGATTTTAACAAAAACATCTCATTCTTAAGTTAGAAAGAAAATGATAGATCAAAATGAGAAAAAAAAAAAAAGATGGCAGATAAACCATCAACGTCGGTTAGTACACTCCCTTTGGACAATGTTTTCCCAATGCAGATAGGAAATTAAGGCATTTGTTTATGCTGGGTTTTTTCTTTCATTTTTGACAATAATCATAGGATTTTATTAATGTGTGCCCTAAGGGCACATGATAAGAATAATTAAATAAGACTAATTAAATCAACTTTGTATAGGAAATGATAAAAGTCATTAATGTCTTGTTCGGAATCAGAGTAAGAGAAAAACTTGTATTATAGTAAGACCAAAATATCCTTTTTATATTTTCTTTAGTGTTACATTTTTATTCTTTTAATTCTTTTAACTTTCTTGAATGTCTCAAATGAGGAAGTAATTTGATATACGAGGGCAATTAACTGTTTATTAGCATAAACTAAAAAAAAATAAAGGAAAGGTACCACTAAAATAAGTTCATTTCAACTGCTCACTTTGATTTAAATGAACTTTTGAAAATGGAAATATTATCTTCTTAATTTTTTTACATTATTTTTTTAAATGAACTTACCACTCATGGTTTCATAGATTTTTCTGTATTTTTTTTACATTAGTTTTTACATGACATTAGTTATTTTCCTAAATTTCAACTACTTCTCTTTTTCTCCCGCTTATTTAACTAAATTCACACAAAAGGAAAAAATATTTTTCCATAAGATCCATGGTCTATATATGGTATTCTAGTTGTGCTATGATACAAATTACAAAGACTCCAAGTGAAAAAAATCTTTAGAATTTTATTTCTTTCGATTGTTATTTTCGAATATTCAACAATATTTTTCTAATTTGTTACTCGTCAAAATTCGGTTACAATTTGGTTTATCAAACTTTAACTTTTATTTTTTATTTTATTTTTAATTTATGCCAATAAATATCTAATTATCCTCGTATGCCAAGTTATTTTCTCATTTGAGACACTTGAGATTGTTAAAAGAATTAGAAAAAAATGAAAATATAACACCTAAAAAAAATAGAAAGAGTATTTTGGTCTCACTATAACACAAACTTTTCTCTTACTCCAATACTAGCAATAACTCGTGTTATGCACGGGACAAATTGAGGTATACTTTATTAATGCAAATTCATAACCAATGTTTATTTCAGTACTTTAAATAGTCAAAATGTGCATATTATTCACAGTATCAATCTAATATGATAGAAAATTAAATTTAACAAAATATATTTAAAGGTTATGACAATAAATTTGATTTTCATCATCATGACGTCAATGTTCATCCGCCATGTCTTGAAATTCCTACACATGTAAGATGAAATGATGAATAAAGTCATCTTTAAAAAAATCAATAAACGATAAATAAATTATGTAAATATATAATAAGTGTCTACTACTTGTCTAATTTTTATTATCTTGTAAAATATACAAATATTCTTTTGACCAGTCAATGTTTAGTACAAATGTCGATGTAGGAGCACAACTTATAGTTCGCCTAAAGATTTTGGTGCTGGAAACTAAGAATACGTAGGCATGTTCATAGTAGGAGTCAATATAATTCTTGATCATTTTGACTCTATTATCTTATCAAATGTAAGGTGATTACCACAAGTATGCAATATAATTTATATGAATCTGTCGAATATTGTATATCTAATCTAAGTCTCTTTAAAAATGATGATACACATTGCAAGATAAATTCTGTTTGAGGATTCTGTAGATCCTTTACTCGAATATCAATTGCCTTGGCCGATCAAGCCTATTAAAAATTGCAAATTTCACACTTTTATGCGTCAAATCTAGTTAAAAAATACTGTGTTCTAAAAAATTAAATATCTTCGACTTGTGATAAACTTACTTATTCGGAGCCTTAAGGTACTTCTGCTTCCTGTTTCATCTACTTTGGTGAAACCAGAGAGGTACCTCTCGACCTCATCTCAGTTCCTATTGTGCACTTCATCCTCATATAACTTTATATTGTAGATAACGATGAACTAACCCAAGTTTAGATAGGAATTTAAATAGTGCAGTTAAGGTTCCGCTTAACATTCTACCAATTTAGTTATTTGAATTCATCAATTCAAAGTGCCCATTATATTCATAATTATCTCTAGCAAAAAACATTCTCGCAAATTGAGTCCTATAATAAGTACAAATAAGTCTGATTAAAAGTAACACTTAAGTTTATGTGATATATTTTACCGCCAATACAAAAAGTTTCAACTCTTAAGTTTCTACCTTTTACTAATTTTCTAAACACTTAAGTTTAGGAGTCATTCGGTGTACATCCATTTGAGGCAGCTCTAGTCTTCTTTCTTCTCATAGTCTTTGTCATTCTCTAATAAACTGTAAGGTCTAGTAAAATTAGTGAAAGATTTCATCCATGTTTCAACTTTTAAGTTTCTACCTTAAGTTTCAACTCTTAAATTTTTACCTTTCACTAATTTTGCTCCTGGGACAGAAAGAATGAGAGATAGAATGTAAGTTAACAAACTTCAACCGGTGATAGGAGGTGGCCTTAGAAAGCCCTGAATCAAATTAACTATGACAATATGTTCGGATATGAGATCAAATTCTCTAGACAATACTGTAAACTAAAAAACATTGAAATATAAAAATAACGAAACAAATAAATGCACACCTTTCATTATCAATGATTACCCGTGCAGTGCGTGGACTCTTGCATCTTTTGTGTGCATGACTATGCCAGATTTTAAGCAACATGAAATTCTTTTCAAAGTAGGAATATAAACTAAACATTTTCAGAATAATATGCTTTTGAAACCGTTTTCAAAATAGGAAAGAATCAAAATACCCAATTGTCTCCTTAATTTATCTAGCCACACCAAAATTAACATAAATCTATACCATTTTTAGGCATGTAATATAGATAATCAAAATGTACCTAATTGAAATGTATTAAATTAATTCCCGTAGGAAATATAATGGTAATTAGAATATTGTCAAATTCTCTTTCTAATGATAATTAGAATCCATATATTAACATAATCATTTTTATTTTAAGAAGTATATCTTTATTCAGAAAAATTATTTTGATCTGTCAGTTTAAGAAGCGTATCTTTTTTATTAGCAAATCATTCCTTTTAAACCGGCAGAGATTATAAAAAAATCGAAAGCTATTATTAAAAAATATAATCAATCATTCTTTTTAAACCGAAAGATACTATAAAAATTCGAAACATACCATCAAAAAAGTTCATAAAAATACAGAAAATATTAATATTTGGGTGTCACGTGTCGCGCTCAGGACGAGTCTCACGAAAAGTCGTCCTGCAATAATATATAGTATGGATATAGATTGCACGTGACATTAATGACTCTTATTATTCCTATGAAAATGGGTTTAGTTAGTCTTATTTAATTATTCTTATCATGTGCCCTTAGGTTACATTAACAAAACCCATAATCACATTCAACTTGTCACAACATTCAGTGCCGGCACGGATTGCTCAAACCCGATCTCAACTTAGTTGTCCACTTAATAGTAATGCCCTATTTTTTCTGGTGAATTTCTTTTTCTTTTTTTTTTTCTATATTTACAAAAAAAAAAAATTTTGTTGCCCAGTGCTAGAAGTTGCCGGAGCCTACAAACTTGCAAGGCTTACCATAGCCGGCCCCGACAACATCAACCGCTGAATTTGACCGGCTCCCGTGAAAGATGATATGAATGGGCAAGTGATGGTTGTTGGCTGTGAAAATTAAATTCGGCTGAGTGTAGGAGAGAGAGAGAGAGACCTTGAGCCACGGGAGAAACTACATGGACGGGTCTGGACCTCTTAAAATTTCAAAAAAATTAGTCTAGTTATAAATTTTTATAAAGTTTTAAAATTATAAAAAAAAGTACATTCCAACCTCTCAAATTACATTCAGGTCCCTCTATTTTCCAAAACAAAAAAATTCAGCATTCTCAGAGATCAAATCCTGATTTTGCTCCTGCCTTGAGCAATGTTCGATAAACTGATTCAGTAGTTAATTGTTGAATAATGGGGATATTACACTGCCGACTTTGTACTTTTTCCTAGTATTCGGATTAATGAGCATGCCATGCCATCCACGTTTTGAAACTACATGAGACTATAAACACTTTGGAAATCAATCTGCCCATTTTCATTGGACCAGAACTTTACAAGGCCAAGTAATCAACACTTTGGACTTTAGGGGGTGTTTGTTTGAGTATAAGAAGGTTCGGGTAAGAGATAAAATCTCAAAGTCTCATAAATTCGTTGTTTATTTTGTTTGTTGTACATGAAATTAAATATTCGATCAGAGATTATATTCAAGAGAGAACATTTGTCGTAGTTTTTCAGTTGTTGTATCATGTTTTAAAATATTTTTTACTTAACAGATTGTTGGGGTGAAGAATATTTTAAATTTTAATCGAGGTGCCTGTAAATTTGTCCGAATATAAATAAACTTTTATTTTGTATGGATGCGTGGATCAATTAATTTTTTCCATATGTTTTAATTAATTTTTTTCATTAAGAAAATTCATGCTAGTTTTTTGGATCAAATGATTAAAGTATTTTCATGCATATGTTTAAAAAATTATTTGGAACAATTAAAAGAAGTAAGCAAGATCTTTGAATTGGTGCAAACAAAATTTAAAAATTATGCATGAAAATACTTTAATCTTTTGATCCGAAAAAAATAGCATGAACTTTTATAATGGAAAAAAAGTTGATTATAATGTATGAAAAAAAATATTTGACCCACGCAACAATAAAAAATAAAAGTTTATTTATTTACCTTAAATCATGTTCGGACTAATTTGCGTGTAGGGTCATAACCCATAATACTTTCAGAATAATGTTTTGAGTGATTATTTTGAAGAAAATTAAAAATAAATTTGTTTTCAAAATAAAAATTCTCGTAAGTTCTTACTATTATACCTTTATCCAACAAGCATATAACATTTTAGGGCATTTAGTATTTTAATTATTAATTTTTTTACGTTATATTTATTATTTTTACGAAATACTTACTTCTAATTAAAAGTATTAAATTTCAAAATTTTCCTCAAAAATAATTATTAAAAAAACATTAAAAAATTTAGTATATATGAAAGAAGGACAAAATGAGCACGTTGCTGAACATCATAAACGTGTACATACATACTTATCATTATGTTTATTCATTTCTTGTTTTACTTGTGATTAATTTATGTAATTATTAAATTTCAAGATTCGAAGAGACTTTAAGGATCCAATCCGTTGTTCTTCGATTCTCAACATAAATATACGTGAGTATGTCGGGTTCACGTTTTAAGATAGCCAGAAGTTCACGTCTCACTATGAAAATCTTGTTCTTTAAAAAATGAGGAAAAAAAAACATAGGGAGTACGTCAACTAAACCGGTTTCATAGATTAAATTAAGGCA
>JABCMJ010033717.1:0-18569 GCA_014822125.1 Arbutus unedo | reverse complement strand
TTTCAATTGTGGTCCAATCAACCATGGTTTAAAAACTATAATTACAAATCAAAACCATTATCTAATGTTCTAGCGCTCAATGTCAATTCGATACAGATTCTCCTCTTCTTGGTGCAATCGAAGAGCTTATGGTCGTACCCACTGGCTAGCTTGGAAAGCTATCTCTAGTCCTATATTCACTCACCCTCCTTTCGTAATATCCCTCTTGATTTCTGTCATTCTTTTCAATGAATTTCTCTTCAAGAAAAAAAAAAAAAGATGTAATTAATTACGTTGCCTTTTTTTGCCTCACTCTCCCTACTTAACCATTTCGCAGTTGTTTATCTATTAGAGTCAAGTATCGAGTAATGTTTCCTACCACACGATTAGAATAAGATAAACTTTTCGTATATTTGATAGAGAGACAATTATTAGTGAAAAAGAGATGGAAAAGGAAGAGGAAATAGGTAGGTTATGGTAATTGGGCGATGAATTAAGTTGAAAAAAAGTATACGCACAGACAAATTATGCATATAAAAGTTAAATATGTATTGATTTATTAATAGGCACAAAAAGGGATGGAATAAATGTTAAAACACTTTTTCTTTTGATCTTGTCTGTTTCTTTTTGTATTAATTAATTTACCTTTTGCATTGATTTTCCAGCTCTTCCTAGTTCATGGTATCCTTCGTTTCTCATCCTCTGTAGGGGAAGTGTAAAGCATGTGCCACTGCCTAGGAATAAACAGATATATCTCTCCAATTCCGTTGGTAAAATTATGCTGCTTTTGTTAAATGTAAAGTGCTCCATTACAATTACCAAGGACCACCCTCATACTTTTAAGATATGTAGCTCTCTCTCTCTCTCTCTCTCTCTCTCTCTCTCTTTCTCTTTTTCTCTCTCTAAGTACTGCAGAACACACAAAATCAATTAGATCTCATATTTACGTAGGAATATAATATGATGACATATATATGGATCTCACAACAGCTAGCTTTTTTCCACCCTTCTCCTCTTGTCGATTTCTGTCTTTCTTGTCTCCTTGTCTTTCTTTAGCTTTCCTTTTCCCTTCTTTTTCTTTTCCTCTGTGATTTTCCAAGAAAGTACCTGATTCCCTTCTCATAAATAAATATATAATATATATTGATGGACTAACTCAATGTGGTGTGCCCAAGGTGAACTCCAGATTGGGCTTGTTGGGGCTTGTCTCTGAAATGTTTGAAGAGCTTACATCTGATAGTCTCTCATAGCTCAAGCACTTTGGATCCATCTCCTTCTGTATTTTTTCAAAACCCAACACAAAATCAGAGAAAACAAAAAGCAGTAGAGCATAAGAGAAGTGTGTTGAGAGAGAGAATCAAAGGACATTTTGACTCAGGGAATAAGAGAATATTTATGAAGAGTACTGCTAAGGGTATATATACTCTTTAACGTTGTCTCACGTGAAACCTTACAATATAATCAAATATTATATACCGATAATATATCTCTTGTAATGTAACAACCAGTAAATTGATCGTCAGATTAATGAGTTTGTTCTCTATTAAGAATTTGGGTTCGAAAACTCATACGTACGTATAGAATCAATGTTTTGCATAGACTTTAATTAATGTGCGTGAATTAATCTGGACACTATTAGTTATGAAAAAATCCCCTATGTGTGTGGATAGTGGATACTTGCCCATACATTAGGCACTAAATAAGATATATTATACTGTGATACACTATCTTCCTGAATGTATAAGAAATCCATTTGATGTGGCAAGTGGGTAATGGAGTACGAGGTAGTAAAGAGTGTGAATTATACACATAATCATTGTATCTATTGACTAAAGCTGTTTACATCTAATGATTGATCTCTTTGTTCATTTTGTGACAAAATTAACTCTTGAGTTTTCAAAATGCTAATCTATCTTTCTAAAAAGCTTATTTTATCTCAATTGTTTTGTTTGTTTCTACTTTACAAGATAGCATAATGCAGGGAGAAGTGGAATAAAACTAGAGGGAGGGTTGTTTTGGTAAATGGAGAACTGAATGATACCTCATGAGTTGTTATTGTTGTTGTTGTTGTTATGTTTTCTCCACAATCCCTTGATTTGCCATGCAACCAAGCTTCCCTGATACAAAACAAATTTCAGAAAACGAATTTCCTTTTTCTCTTTTTCTTTTTAATTGTCTTAGTTTATATAATTCCTCGCATTACAGAAAACGAATTTCCCACATAACGAGAACAGAAACCGCACAGAAATTCTATATAAAAAATATCACAGTAATACAGTAGTCTAAGACAGGACTTGCATTATGTATGACAAATCCAACATTCTGTCGTCAATGGTGTTTTGCCGGTAGGCAAAGTCACTGATATTTTTAAGATAATCGTGTATGTCAATAGGAAAGGTCAGATATATTTCGGAGCCAGGCCTCACCTAGTACTCGCCTTCCTTTATTTGTGTTTTGAGGTGATTTAAAATAAAATTGCAACCAACACGTGTGATTGATCGTTACCCATAACAAAACAGACTGAAGGCCCATCAACAAAATGCAAGTAAAAAATAAAAGACTGAATGGAGGAAGTTTTAAGGGGCTCTAAAATCTATACACCCATCATGGGGGGTTTGGCTTTGTCACAATGTTTCTTAGTTATAGGGGGCATTTAAATAGGCATTATCTGAGGCCAGAAAATCCAAAAGGAAAAAATATTTCAACATTATATGAAGTGGGATACGGACAGATGGATCACAATTACTGGCACTCAAATTGGCAGTGTGTCCTAGAAATAGACTGATTATTGGGTACACTATCATGGGTACCAAATAAAAATCATGGTTAATTACTTACGATTCCTTGTAAGATGAAGTCAAAATGCTAATTAACGTTGCTTCTTTGGTTTTTCTCCTTAATTTATATTTATGGAACATGTGAAAATCGGGAGAAACTGTAAATCCAGACATCTTGAGGTCAAACCTTAGTAACTACATATTTGGGCCACTTAAAGTTTGTTTGGTCGTTAACTTCAGAGTCACAAAGACTAGTTAACAGCAAGTGAAGCATGCCGAAATTGACCAGATACCACAGTTATCAAAAACATATATACGGAACATGTGGTTTAAAGCAAGAAGCTCAGGTGAAAATGGTTATTATAGTAATGGGAAAATATAAGGATAAATTAGGAGTAAAGTCACCCTCGATCTCCACTAGAGAATCTTTTTATAAAATAGTTGTCGAAGAGGGCTTCGGTTAACGATGCGGCCATACAACCAAAGGCAGTTTAGGTTGCTGCAATCAGCTCCATTACCAAGAGAAAAAAAAACCTCCTGCTAAAGTTGCTAAACACACAAAGATGAAGTTAAATAAATCAAGTGTGCATATACAATTTTTGTGCAAGCATTTTAAAAAGCCAAGAATAATATTTACCCTGAAGAGTTGCTCCAAAGGCCATGATAATCCTTATCTTGATGCAAATATGGTCTTCCCTGTTGTATTGATGTTTCAGATTTTCTAGGGTTTTGAATTTCAAACATCATATCTTGATCAGAAGTATCTCCAGACGACCCATTTTCATATACTTCTGATTGTCCTATGACAACATCAACAAGACAATCCATCAATGCCATGAATTATTGTGGGTCTACGTGTAAAATTGTGGGTCAATATTATACATATAAGAGTTATACAAGGATTTAAATCTGAACCTGAAGAAGCTGCCGCGGCACGATCTGTTGTCTTTACTGTCCTATACATCTGAAAATGTTTATTTGGGTAATCCCAAAAATTAATTAGGACAACATATTACGCTGTGATCAACATACATGAGACAATTGAAAAAAAAAAAAAACCAAAGAGTAAAGTAAAAGAAAAGAAAAGATGATGATATACCATTCTCTATGCTTAGGGTAAGACATATAGTCTGATACATTGCAAGTACAAAGTAAATGATGAATAACTTTTGGCTTATGAGCTTTACATACATGTGCATGTACAGTACTGTTGAAGATAAACCATGGTTGAAGGATGTGTGGTTAACAAACCCTAAGAGATATAGTATATATCATTGAGAAATGATGTGTTCTGTACTTGTTAATTGTTTGCCACTTCCTTTCTCTATATGTCTTGTTATTAAAGTAAAATAAAAAGAAATTATAGACTGCTTTGAATTCCTTGAGGTTTGTCTTATTTGATTTTCTGACATTGATGAATGACTCTCTCTCTCTCTCTCTCTCCTCTTTCTCTCTCTCTCTCCTCTCTCTCTCTACATGGATGGTTCATTCTTCCAAGCAAAAAAGCTGCATAAGTAGCTTACAGAACCATCAGATCTAGTAGAAAAAGAAGTTATAGTAAGGATTTGAAATTAAACATTGGAATTTGAAACGTATGGATTTAACACCTTCCTTTTATATTAATGCAAGCTGTACAAATGCAAGTCTTGCTAGCAAAAAGGCACCATTTTTCAGCTGCATCGTCAAAGGGGAGCCGTACAAAATAGCAGGAAAATCAATGAAAGTTGATAACAAAAAAAAAAAAGACAACCACAGTATTCTTTTCTTTGTAGGGAGTACACCTACGAAAATGAAAGGAGAAACCCAATTCACGTCTATGAAGAAAGAATATTTGTATAACAAATCTCATATAAAACTCCGTCACATAATCGACCACAGAAAGCACATTAATAAACAAGTTTGATGAACACATCTTGCGCAATCTAGTCCATTCATTCACTTTCGTGGCCGATTTTGTATATTATTTGTGTATATGGAATTAAGGGAATGTGAGTTCAATTTCATTTACCTGTAAATGGGATTTGACATGTGCCAAGGTGAGATCTTTGACATCCATCAGCTCTAGAACTGACTTGGGTGTAGCTCCTACACCCCCACAAAATTAGGAAAAAATAATCATGAATTAACCATAATTACTAATTACATTTATCTCCCCTTTTTTACTTTACTTATGGGTTATGAGGAAAAAATATACATGAATATTTATATACACACACACGAAACACAAGAACAGGGGGGAAAGAAAGAAAGAAAAAGATTTTTACTTTCATGGCCACCCAAGAGCTCAACAGCATGAACAAATCGAGCATGAAGAGTGGTGGTCCACCGCATCCGAGGCGCTCTCATGCTCCGTTTACCCGGAAATCTCGAAAAAATTCTTGACCGAATTACCCCTTGAGACTGGCCAAAGAACCCACTTGGACTAGTACTAGTGGTGGTGGTTGCAGTAGTCGTACCACCCGCAGTGTTAGGACATGGTGACAGCGAAATACTATTGTTCAATGACTGTTTGGAAAATGGGAAAGAAGGGTAGTTTTGGTACACTGGAATTCCTCTTATGGGCCTCAAAAAACCAAGCTCTGGACTAAAAAGCCCTTGTTGCTGCTGTGGCTGTTGTTGGTGCTGGTCGTACTGGTTTTGCTGAAAGGAATGAATGAAGTTATTGGGGTGAAATGGGAAATTATGAGCTGCGTTGGGCTCAGAAGCCCTATTATTGGAGAGAGAAAGATCGAACCGGGCTTCGGGTTTGGTTGCCATTGAAGAAGAGTCCAAAGCTCTTGTCCAAAAACCCAAATCCATCTGATGTTCATCTTGATCTTTCCTCCTACTACTCCATCCTGATGTGGGTTTGCTGTTTGGAGGGCTGATTTGTAGAGATAGGTCTGGTTGTGCTGGAAACAGCTCCATCTTCGCCCAACAAAACAAGCCCTTAACCCTCTTACACACTTTTTTATCTCCTTCTTCTTCTTGTCTGTGTTACTCTTTTAGGGTTTTTTTTCCTTTAGTATCTTTTTGCCTTGTGGTTGATGATCAGTGGGTGGGGGAGGTAATAGGGTACGGTAGGGGATCAGAGAAGTTTATTCAGGACTTAAGACGATCTCTGTTTTTAATTTGGAGGTAAGAGATTCTGGGTTTTGTTTCAGGTATGGGGGTTCGAGAGGATCAATTGAAGGGAGTAGTTGCAGAGATTTGAGGTTGAGAGGGGAGAGAGAAGAAATGACAAGGTATGACTCATGAGGGGAATGGTTGTTTCCTTGGTGTGTGAAGTATATGTGAGAAAATGACACTTGAGAGAGAGAGAGAGAGAGAGAGAGAGAGAGAGATTGTTTCTTTTTGTGGACGTGGGGGTAGAGTGAGAAAAGGAGAAAAAGATGAAAGAAAGAAGGGAAAAGAAGTTAATAAGTTTGAGACTTGATTCCTTTTAACTCTTTTCTTTTTCATTTGTTTTTGTTTGAAGGAGAAAAGGAAATTTTAGTGTGAGCTTTTAGCGTGGTCGTATGTCCTTGAAAAATGGAACCTTATAATACTAGTACAACAAATCTATACAGAGGGACTCACTAAATTATGTGGTGAGGGTATCTCTGAAATTAATAACTTACAAGTCACTTTTGCTAGTATTTTGCCCGAAATTTTAAAATCAAATTAATTACCAGATCATTTTACAATAAATCTTTGTACAAATCTAATTTTATATGGAGTAATAACCAGTCAACAATTCATAATTCTTTTCCTAACCAAAACTTAAGGACTATGAGAACTGAAAAAATTATTCGATATACTTATAATTCTTATATGAGACTTGTATCTACTATGTGAATAGAGTAGATTTTGTAATAAACTTTTAAAGTACTACTGATACTGAAAAGACCTATGTTAGTTGATCATGTTCTCTCTCCAAATCTTTAAGTTGAAATTTTGGATTATGCAACAGTTTCTAGAGAGTATGATTAAACAGAATTCCCCACATGTCAAAACCGTTTTCTAAATATGAGTTATGATTTTTAATAATATCATATGTGCTGGAGAGTAATTTGTCTATCATTACAGTATATATTCTTGCTCATTTTGTCTTTTTAGCACCATGATAGAAGAGTAATTATTTAGTATTTTTAGAACATCGTTACGTAGTCTTGTAACACCTTTTTCTACCGTAAATTTACATAAAATATATACACTTAATTTTAAATCTCATCCTGTAGAAAAAGAATGTTAAGTCATTACGCAATCTCAAAATCAATGTATAGTTTTTTCAAGGTAAAAGATATTATTACTACACGATAGTAATGGCTAAGAAGTGAAAAGTCAAAGTTACTTTTCCTACCTCTTGTAGGGGCAGTATGTCTATTAACTGGTCTTGCACTTATCAAGAAAGTGATTTACTACTGTGTTTTTATACACAAAGTGTTAATAGAAATAAAGCAAATTAAGAGAAGATAATTTCTTCAAAAATTATTGTGCCTCAAATTACTATGATTTATTGATATGTTTTTCACCATCTTCTTTCTCTCACTCTGACAATAGTATTTTTTTCGTTTCTAAGTGATTGAAACTAAGAACTAAGGTTACTGGTTAGAGATGAAGTTCGAGGGACTTATTCTTGCAAATACATGAACTTGAAAGACTAATGTGTATTTATTACTTACTGTAATTTATTATCAATCACAATGTGTCCTATTTCACCTGGAAGATCAACCATATCTTTCTTCATCATGCAGATTAGCCATATTATAACACTCCCCTTTGGATGATCGCACACTAAGAACATGCCTCATTAAAACTTTGTTAAGGAAAATTCAGTGACAAAAAAATCTTTAACAAGGGGAAAATAGTACATTGTTCTTGTGTTCTAGTTGACCATTATTTATGCCTTTAGATTGCCTCAATAAAACCTTGCTAAAGAAATCCTAGTGAAAAAAGTTTTACACGAAGAAAAAATAGCACAACTGTAAAATGATTTTCAAGTTATTTTCTCCCCCTCAACGACACATGACAACTTTTGACACAAGCCAATATTTTGAACTAGTTTCTTGAACTTTGCATTCGGCAATGCTTTGGTAAGTAAATCTGTCAAGTTTTCATTTAAATGTATTTGTTGGATATCAATATCTTTATTCTTTTGAAGATTATGTGTATTATAAAAGAATTCGGGAGATACGTACTTTGTTTTTTCTCCTTTGATATTGTAGCCATCTTTGGTCTGTGTAATACATTTTGAATTACCTTCATATAATATTGCTAAGTTGTTTGATTGAAGATAATTTGCTTTGTTCTCGAATATGTCGAATTATCGTTATCAACCATGTGCAATATTCTTGGCTTGCTATGATTTTCAAATGACTGGAAGAAGTGGCAGTCAACGTTTACTTTACATAGCGCTAAGATAATAACGCCACCATGTGTGACCGAGGAAAAATATTATTTTGCCAAAATCCTTAATTTCAAACTCCTTATTTAAATAATCGTCAATTTTTATGAGCTCTTCTAGAGTTCTTACAAGATTTAGATCACCAACATAAATCGCAATTATGATAAATTTAAATTCTGATTTGCTTATAAAATAGATGGACAAATTTGCAAGGTACAATTAACATGTATGTATATAAAGGTATTTTTTTTTCTCAATATAGAAATAACAACATTTGTTTGCATTGTCTCTTATAACTTGCTGGGCATCAAATGATTTCATAATTTCACTCATATTCCATTTACTGTGCTACTTTATGTCTGTCTTCTGTGGTTATGCTTTGTGGCTTGAACGACTTTTCTACTGTGGTCTGTTTTGTATTTTTCTATTTATGCTTTTCCTTGTGCCCAATGTTGTACCATTAGAGTTCCATTATTATTTTATACCAATGAATGTTGGATCCTCAGCTCTTGACTTCATATGATTTTATACTAACGAATGTTGGATTCTCAACTTAAAGCTTTAAGTTGCAATCTTGATGTTTGCTCATATTCAATTAAAGAATGAAGACATTTTCTGATAGAGCCTCAACTTTTGATTAGTATGTGGATCATCCTATGTTGATAGGTACTGTTGCTTCTGCTTGTTCTTGGTATTCTACTACTGTTGCGGTTCTAGATCGTATTGCAAGTTGTTGCTTATGCAAGCTATTGGTAGATCTTTTAATTTTTTAGTTCAGTTTTAGAAGCTAATTAACTTGAGTTTTTTATGTATAAACACGGTTATTGGTAGATGTTGGTAGTTTTTTTTAATTAACTTGAGTTTTGATTGTAATACATTTTTGACAGATTTATGAGTTAATTAAATATTTCTATCTCGTTTTGAATAGCGCACTCTTATTTTTGTGGTTTTATTTAGCTTGTTGGTAGATTGTACATGTAGAGCACTAATAGGTTTGCTTAGTTTAAATTTAGCTCGTTACCTTTTAGTATATTGTATATGTAGAGAACAGATAGGTGTGATTAGTTTAAATTTATTTAGTTGGCAATTGTTCGATCCATTCATTTGCCAACCAAATAAGTTAGTCGCCAATGCTTTCCATTTGCTGACCAAAAGATTTGGTCGGCAATTGTTCCGTCATTCATTTGCCAACTAAGTTCTTAGTTGGCAATGGTTTCCATTTACCGACTAAATGTTATGGTCGGCAATTGTCCCCTATTTCCGACCAAACATTTGGTTTCCGATGGTTTACTATTACTTATGTCTTTAGATTGTCTCAATAAAACCTTGCTAAAAAAAAATTCAGTGAGAAAAAACCTTACACGAAACAAAAAGAGTACAATCGTAAAATGATCTTCAAGTTATTTTCTCCCCCTCAATGGCACATGACAACTATTGACAGAAGCCAATATTTTGAACTAGTTTCGTAAATGTTGCATTCGGCAGTGCTTTAGTAAGTAAATCCGTCAAGTTTTCATTTAAATGTATTCGTTGGATGTCAATATCTTTATTCTTTTCAAGCTTATATGTATAAAAGAATTTGGGAGATACACACTTTGTTCTTTTTTTTTTTCGAAGAGCAAAGTCTAAATATTATAAAATCAAAAGAGTTGTTACCATGGTACAAGTTGGTAGACTTGAGGTCACCAACCTCTCGAACCCTCTATTAAACACAGTCCATTAACTCCCTCCCCAAAACCCACCCTCTGTTAAAAACATACTGCCTAACTCTGTTAGAATATTTGAGAGAAATGCAGAACCTCCTACTCTATCCATCTACCACAAAGCATTCCGATCAGATTATAGAGGACATCGACGACGGTGATAGGGCTATTGTTCTGATGATCCAAAACCTAGCTTGACCACCTTTGTTCTTTCTCGTTTGATATAGCCATCTTTGATCTGTGTAATACATTTTAAATTACCTTACATATAATATTGCTAGGCTGTTTGATTGAAGATAATTTACTTTTTTCTCGAATATGTCGGATCATCGATATCAACCATGTGCATTTTCAGCTTGCTTCATGGATTGCGATAATTTGAAATGATTGAGAGAAGTGACAGTCAACGTTTGCTTTACGGAGCGCTAAGATAATAGTGCGCGCTACGATGTGTGAATATATACTATGTCTATGAGCGAGCTATGTGTGGATCAGATAAATAACCAACCTCAGCATATCTAGTGAATTATGACTTTGACCAATTTAAATAGAATAAGTCCATGTCTATAGTAGCTCAAAGGTAGCATAAGAAATGTTTAACACCATTCCAATGTCTTTGGATAGGAGATGAACTGCATTGAACTAGTAGATTAACTGAGAATGCAATATTGGGCGTGTGTAATTTGCAAGGTACATAATTGGACCAATTGCACTCATATATAGTACTTCAAAACAAAGTAGTTGATCACCCTCTTCTTGAGGACAAAAGGGACATTTACTTATATCAAGTGATCGAATAATCGTTGGGGTACTCATAGGATAAACTAGGGGTGTACATTGTCTGGATTGGACCGATTTTGTAAGAATCCAAGAACTAAATCATAAATAACGGTTCTAAAGAATTAAGAATCACAATCAGACCATTACACATATAGAACCAAATCAGAACTAAACTATTAGACCAGTCTAATTTGGTTCCGATTCCGGTTCTAAACCATGAAATTTGCTGGTAAAATGGATGGACAAATTGGATTATTTATATGACTCTCTTTTAATAAATATTCACTCAAGTAATTATACTACATGCATCTAGATTGCTTTAACCCATAAAGTCATCTTTGTAGCTTGATATAATAAATAATTCAAGAATTTCAATTAAATACTTCAAGCATTTCATATCCTTTGGGGATTGTATATAAACATGAGTGTCTAGTTATGACGCTCCGTAAATTCAGGAACAAATTATAAATTATTTTTGCAACAAATTTTAAACTTTTGGAATTAAAAATAATGGTCCAGTACATAAATTTCAAATCATTACAACCTTTCATAAAATCAATAAAGTTTTCCATTTGAAATAATAAGCACAAGGTTACAAAACAACTGACCAAGTACGGAGCTGAATAAGAATACTGATGGAGCCACAGCTGAACTATCATATCCGTTTTAGTGATCTCGGCGTCAGCAGGTACATCTTTTGCGATAAATGGAATATCCTCCTCGTCTATACCTAACGTGGAATACCAAGACAGCGTAACCATGAGTGATTGACCTGCAATACAATAAACAAAACCTACCTTATACCCAAATCCTATGTCATGGCATTATAGCATACGAAATAAACTAAAGAACCGGTAACTCATAAGAGACTAAACAAAATATTAGCCGCATTCACCAAAGATTTGATTAATAAAACATTTGATGTTACGATCCCGTATGTTGGGTTCCTATACACTAAGTTCATGTACCCTTTCTCTCATTCATCATGCTTAATTCACTAAATTTGGTACAAGACACCACTTGAAGACAAGCACATCTAAACTTAGCTTGGCTTAGGACACAAATCATGGCTCAAAACATCCGCATCCCAGTAATCATCTAACAACCTAGGTCTTATAGATTTGATGTTCTTATTCACTATTGCGGTGAGTTATAATTTTTTCTCGACCTTTGCGAGTTTTGAGGTATTACAAATCAACATTGTGCTTTACCATGTCGTAGTTGTATTGGATGTCCCAAAGGTTCAAGTTGGTGTTCACTAACTCATTTAGTCTAACGATGCACATGATTATACGATAAGTGTTGATAGATATTTGCATAAGGTTGTGATGGTACCAAGATAAACCCTATGATGCAATTAATGGGTGGAGGGGAAATCGAACCCCACCCTTTGTGACGGTCGTTAGGGGGATGTGAATGGTATCCTCTTGACAAATTTCAGGGTGGGTTTTCGATTTGTTGATTTCCATTACGATATCATTCGAGATGTTGTAGTGGCAGCAGAATTCCTCTATCTTTGCCGGAGTGGGGAACAATTTTTGGAAAATCCCCATTTGGAGAACAAATGGGGGTAAATAGGAAGAACAGAATGAGAAACAAGCAAAAATGAGAATTTTTGTGGAAGGACTTACAGGAATGTTGAAGAAGTAATGAAGAGTATAGAGACCAGAATAGTAAAAATGACGAAAGGAAGAGACGGTGAAGAGTGCGGAAAGAGTGAGAGAAAAGGAAAGGGTAAGGTAACTTGGAAAGGTAAGAACCATCTTTGAAAAAGGAGATATCTAATAACGAATGGGGCAACACGTGTGAGAAACGCACGTAGTTTCCAAGAAAAGCTGTAGGAATGTCAGTCGCATTTAATGTGGACGGTACGAATTTTGAATGGCAGTTGAGGTGCGAATCCGATGAGGGAATAGCTACCTACGTGGAAAGCTAACGCTTTGCCTACTTCATCAGTTCGGCAAGAAGCACACAAAGTTGGCGGCAATTGAAGGAGGTAAAACTTAAGTAGCGGCAATTGAAGGAGGTAAAATTTAAGTAATTAAAGATTATTGAGTGTTCCATTAAGTGATAATTCATCTCGGTAAAGTGGTGCTCTTGTGAACGTGCGTATTGCCGATCGCATGTGTGAAGTGTCGATCTTTAAAAGGACAGTCCACTATACCGTCGACTTGAGAAAGGGCGGATCACGTAATGGCCAACTTGAGAGGTTTGTTTCTTTTTCCAAGTTATAGGTTTGTCTATCCCCTTGGTTTTATTTTGCCATTTTTCCCCCCTATGTTTACGAAATTACACTATCTCATGACCCCAAACCATCCCGTGACGTCAACCACAACATCATTTTTTTTTAAAATTCACAACATAACTACATTTAATGACAACTATGCAACTGTCAGCCGCTAAGTTAACTGTATTGGTTTGTATATCACCTTGTTCAAAAGTCTTTTTTCTTTTTCTTTTTCTTTTTTTAAATAAAAAAAAGGGTTGAAGAAAGGTGAAGCAACCACGAATGTGCACCTTAAAACAGTTCGGAGAAACCCAAAAATTCGTGGGTTACTTTATGTAAAATATATATGATAGAAAAGCAGAATCAATAATCTGAGGGCATATATTTACATTGCAAAAGATGATCAAAAGCTTTAAATGCCTTTAACCCTGTCTATAGGCATCGGTAAGCGTTACCCTTTGGCTTTGCCTATTTCTGTTACTCCACTTTGCTTTTTGTTGTCCCTTTTCTACTTTTTCTTTTTTTTCCACAGCCATTCCTCTCCCCCCTAGATGTATGTATATTTGTACATATATGGCCATCTTACATCAAATTTAAGTCATTGGTGTTAAAAAAAAAAAAAAAACACTATCAAATTTATTTTTTGACTAACTACGTACATTATTATTTTGTCAAAAAATAACTTGACCAAACCACCAATGCAATATCCTTTCGGCGTAATCATTCTTATGTTTTTTACAACTACCTTTCCCCCACGTTGAAGGTTATATTGCAAATTTGATAATTGTCAAATTCAGGACCAAGACTTACATTCATTGCCAAAATTGGGCATTAAGTTTGACTCAAAGACGGAGAGTTCTATCATTTTTTATCCAAAATTTTATGAATAAGTTTATTAATACATCAAAGTGTACATCGTGCCTACGTGACATATTATTATAAGACAAAATATAAAAACGAATTCCATAAATTTTGATATGTGTTCAAATTAATAAATGTTACATAGATATAATATATAACTTAATATATAACGTGGTGTGATGTGTTAGTAAGATTGCTCAAATTTTATTTCAGACATTGCATTTGGCACAAGAGTGAACTTCACTTTGGGGGGTCCCCCACTAGCCAGCCAACCCCCTTTCATTTAACAGACGGTCAAATACTCAACTAACCCCCTTTATGAGGCATGAAGCCCATCAGTGCTTTTGGATTTGGGCCGGGTATGACCGGATAAACTCACCCACAAACCCAATTGTCATCTACCACCATGTTTTTCTTTATTGGTACTCATACCAAATAATGTTTTATTTTATTCCTTCATTTTCATGTGTGCTCGATGTTGTACTTCACTCATTGTTTAATCCGTTAGTATATTACATGATGCTTAGATCTTGAATTTAAAAAAGATTATTATTTAATATTATACTCAATTGTCGTGAGTAACTGGTAAATTAAGAAAACAAAAATGATTATTTTGACGATTTATAAGTCTACTTGTTTTCGTCACTTAACCAACCAAAAGAAAGAATAAACTTCACTTTGTTAGTTCTTCTTTTCCTATTACGTTCATTGCGACTCTTTGTTGGAAAGAAGAATATATTTGACCCATGACTCTTAATTTTTTTGTCTTTATCTAATGTGTTTTATTTGTTAGTTTTGCATTAATTTTTTTATGGATTACTAAATTGTCTCGAATCGGGGAATTTAATAAACAAAAAACTATGCCCAAAAACTAAAAAATATTTATTAATAGACAAAAATAAACTAATAATTAATCTATAAAAAATTAAATAAAAAATACAATAACAATATAATAATAACGTCAGTCCAAATAAATCCGTTGCAGGGCTCACTTTGAAAATAAACTTATACATTGGGGTGCTTCATGGTTTAAAAAAGCCCATACCTAAAATGGGTTTGCATCTAGCTTATTAAAGGGACACAAATGATTTGGCTGCCCAATCAATGGATATAATGACTCCTAAGCCCCTATTCTGTTCTAATATCTGAAAGCCTATACTTCTAGCCTAGTATAAGAAAAAGAAGGAGCTAAAGCGATTTGCCCAATGGCTTATGAGTCTTGCTTTTATAGGTTCATGTTCAAAATCTACTAAATGATATTAACTCTTTTGGGCCGGTCTATGAGAGGTTTGACCTCACCTTCAAATGAGCTACTATTAATAGATGATGAATTTAGCTCTTTGGAAATTAATCGAGTTATGTATAAACTAATTCCAACATTTTGTGTTATAAAAAAAAAAGCATAAGAGAAGGAGAGAGGCTGGAGTGAAATTTTATAGTCTCATGAGTTGGAGTATGAGAGGTCAATAGCTAAGGCAAGGGATTGGCTTGATAGTGTTGACATCGTAATGTATTCGTCAATGAGGATGTAACATGTTGCACTACGCCATAGAGGTGTTCGCACCCAACTAGGGAAAGTGAGAAGTCCAAATGGTATCATTTGAGCTTTTAGGACAATTTATTAACTGCTAGAAGGCTAACGTGTGCATAATGTTAAGTGACGACGTTTCATGTGCATGGATGGTTATTCCAATTGCCATGCATGCCTAACTATGAAAAGGGGAAATGTGAGGAGACGTGAATCGTGAATGTAGGAAGAGAAGGAGAACACATCCGAGTATATATAACGATTATGGTCTAGTCTTACATCGAAGGAGAAAAGATTCAAGCAAAAAATCTCAAGGAAGAAAAGACATCAAGTACTTGATGGTCTATAAATAGGAACAAGAGTGAAAAGAAAAAGAGAACGATCCCATATAAATTTATTTATTTTTATACTTGTCTTTTCTTTCTCTTTTTTCATGTAATTAGTGTAGTCATAGTAGTAGTAGTAGTAACAGTAGTAGTTGTACTTAGTTGCAGCCATAACTCGTAATAATAGGAGTAGTTCAATTAACACATTAGTTCGAAACAAATTGGATTCTTTACAACCCTCGAATATGTAAGTTTATCCTCAAATTTATTATTCGAAATTAGTCCGTTTCACATCGCTTACGATTTGTTCATTTACTATTTTTAGTTTTAAGACTCCACGTGTCAACACTTAAAATAAAATTTCTATTGAGGTAACATAATAGATGACACAAATATTTGATAGTTATTGATTTTAACTGTCACATTTAAAAATTATCTGAAATGGATAATTGTAAATTTTTTTAGCACGCTCGCGCACGAATTTAGTCTTGGAGAATATTTGAGCCAACAGATAATCCATCCCTCATACTTAGGAGCTTGGTTCCATGTATGTTTCTGATTCAGAACTTTCAATTTGTTAATATTTTTTTTGCCCTAGGGTTATATCTTAATTTTAAATAGGCTCCTTATTAGTTGACGGTGTAATTGTCCTCTCAAAACTAGTAAAAGTGCGTGTAAATTGATCTAGATATCCTAGGTCATAAAAAATAATCAAACCACAACTTGATTTTGGTGGTTTCTTTTAAGAATGCAACAAAAATTGAAAGAACCGCTAAATTGGTTAGAACTGATCAAAATTGTACATTTTTGTGTGAATTCATAGATTAGTGTTCAGATTCTATTTTCAAAACATTCAGAACCGTGGTATATGATTTGTTGTTATAGAATCATAAATTATCTGAATCGGATCATTCATATATACAAATATATAGATATACACATAAATATATTATTAAGAGGCATAATTGTATACATGTGTGTGTGTATATATAAACCAAGAGGCATAATTGGATTGAGTTTACAACATAATGCCGACTAGTTTTCGGGTGATTAATCTCACCATCTAACTGCGGATGTCACATTTAAAGCAATGACTTTTACCTTGTACGGACTAAACTTAGTAAAATGATACACACACATCACTTTTAGTGATGATAAAAATGATGTGCAAAAATGATGTGTATGTAGCACTATTGCTAAACTTATAAGAGTTGATAACACTTGAGATGTTTCAAACCTGAAACCTAAGAAAGAGGAAACATACCTCTAGGTCACAAGTTCTTGACCATCGGGCCAATTCTTTGAAATTGTTAGCTTCAAAACGTTAAGTTAGTATATATATGTAAGCTGAACGTTGATGAATTTTATAATTCAACGGTTGTGATGTGACGAGTTTATTCAAAAAATTCTATGTTCTATTTAAATATTGTCAATGTGAATAACAATCATTTTTTTAAGGCCCCCTTGGGTTCCCGTCAGCATCGGAAATAATTTCCAAGACTAATAGTACCGGTTATGTTCCCCAATGTTAATGCGTTTGCTTTATTATTATTTAATCGTGTGAATATATATATATATATATATATATGTGTGTCTTCTTCTAATAAGAAATTCCTTATTTTGCAATGATGTAGACCTCCTATTTTCTGATCAAATTTTGATGATCCAAACCATTCAATGTGTTTAAAATATGTTTTTAAGGGTACCCGCAAGAAATCGGCTCAAAACAATATTGAGAAGGCCTTGATCTAAATAATTTTTGATAAATGTTGACATGAACAGTTTTATGAAAAATTGAATGGATCAAGTCTTTATATTATTTTCAGCATATTTATTGTGGGTATCCTTAAAAACATATTTTAAACACATTGAAAGGTTCGGATTATTATAATTTGATCAAGAAACAGAAAGTTCACACCGTACTGACATTAATGTTTCGTAAGGGGAATAGAATACTTCAAAAGTCTACTAAATGGCAGATTAATATAACAAATTAATTGGATCAATGTCAACTAATCCAGGTTAATAAGAATTAGGGCGTGGAAATCTGAATTGTTTATGTGGATTTTATTAAAAAAAAATAGGTTAGAAAAAATAGGGTTGGAAGCATCTAAATTGGTCGACGATAATCCTATTCATACCAATTT
This sequence comes from Arbutus unedo, assembly GCA_014822125.1. Taxonomy (NCBI): domain Eukaryota; kingdom Viridiplantae; phylum Streptophyta; class Magnoliopsida; order Ericales; family Ericaceae; genus Arbutus; species Arbutus unedo. The sequence continues at coordinate 876 of JABCMJ010033717.1, read as the reverse complement.
GTTGTCCAAATATTTGGTTGACCTGATTGGTCTATGGCTTTCGTATATAACTGTTGTCATGAGACAGTAAAATTTCCAGTGCTCCTAGAACTCCGTGCCTCAACAATATGAGGTATCTGATACCGAATAATTAATTGTTATCAGACTAGCTCAAGATTTTTAAGATTTCACTTGTTGAGAAATGTTTTTTATTTTTGACACATGGTAGTACGTACATAGTCACCATACCATTTTATTGAATTACTCATATGTTTTATATAGATAAAATATAATTAACTTAATTATGTGATCAAATCATGTGATGGACTAAATTAGTCATATATGATTAAGATTCTATCTAATCTCTATGGCATTATTGAAAATAATAAATCAATTGGCTTATTAATTGTGCCAGAAAGAAAAATATTGGTATAGCAAAGGATATTTTAAAACTATTGGGGTGGCAACGGCAGCACTTGTTCAATGTGTTTAAAATATATTTTTAAGAATACCTATAAGAAATTAACTTAAAATATTACCGTAAAAAGTTTGATCTAAATAACTTTTTATAAAAATATTCCTATCAGCATTTATGAAAAACCGTTTGAATTAAATCCTTTTCAATATTTGTTTGAGCCAATAGTTCGCGAGTAAGAAATCACTCGAAATTAAATTAATGAGAGTTTGTTTGTTTGTGCATCAAAGGTGGACCAATATTTAATACGTTAAATAGTACGCCTCATAGGACAAAGAAATAAATCAACAATGAAATTAATGACCATTTCTTGGGTTTGAGAACTTTTAACTCCTTCACCTCTCAGTAGAGAATTTAAGAGTGGCTAGTTAGGCTAGTCCTAATTGGTCATTCTAGCTAATGCTTAGACTCAATAAATTACC
>JABCMJ010033697.1:0-13902 GCA_014822125.1 Arbutus unedo | reverse complement strand
GTCCACGCTGGAACCTTGATGCCATGTCACCTAAAAACGCTATCAGTAATGGCGTTTTCCTCTATTTTTATTATTAGTTTCAGAATTACCCTATTTACGTAACTAGTTTCCGAAAACCACCTATTTTCATGAAAAATTCTATGTTTGGGGTATTTATGAGGAAGGTGATAATGACGCGCGGTTAAAGGAGTCATTATGACTTTGGCTAGGGTCTAATCACATTTAAAAAGTGGCACTTATGCTTAGATATGCGTGTGGGGAATTAGTGATATCCAAACTTCATTTTGTTTTCTCAAATTAGGAGTTTAAAGGGGTAGTGTGGGGGTCAGAAAAGGAAATTGCTAGTAATTAAATTTGTTTTAATTAATTGGGCCCTACGTGAAGGTTTTTGGCGGCAGAAAAGGGAAAAGATTTGGGTAGTCTATAGAATATTAATTTGGTTGAGAGAAAAGGGGGATTATGGTTAATCATCTTTAGTCATTGTGTGGGGCCCAGAAAGAGTTTGATATGGGTTGTAAGAATTAAGGAAGCACATGACAACATGAAAAATATTTGTCCACTGTTTTCTCAAGCGGTTAAAAGAAATAGGACACATGGCAGCTCGAGAACAACTTTAGGAAGAGAAGATAGTGATGTTGTGCTAAAGTTATGGAACTAGTTTTTAATGGCTAGTGGGCATTCGGTTTGCTTATAAATACAATCCAAGGCCGTACGAAGAAGAGGTCCAGCACCAACAACACAAACAAATTACATATTTTTCGTCAAGCTATTCATCTTTTGTCAATTTTCATGCTTTCATTAGCCTTAGTTAAATTGTTTTGAGTATCATCCATACTTATCTAAATAGAAGAAACCTTCTATGATTTAGTTTGTTAATTTTCCAGTCGTTCAATCGAGCTTCAGCTTTTCTTAGGCCATACACAACGCTTGAGGAGGTTGGATTTGTGGTGCAATCCGTCAACAACACTTGGAGTTATATTAGCTCCTGGCATGCCCTCGCATTCACTCACTTGCACGTGTCAACTATAGCAGTGTTTGCTCTTTTACTTCACGCAGTGTGATTTAAAAGGACCAACACAAATAGATACAGAAGCTATGTCTTACAAAATCAGAAATCTGCTTTAAAATTGTCGGCAAAAATCCGGTTAATAAGCCACTATGTTAAGTACTGCAAAATTGCACAACAGTTAAAGATTAGTGAAATTTAACCATGTATGGAAAAATGAATCACAGAATTTTGGAGAAGGCAGTGAACTATAACTGTGATAGAGAACTTTAATGGGAAACTAGGAACAGGTAATCAAATGAAAATTGTAGTTGAAACAGAAAGAACGATCAAATTGACCGATGGAGGAGAATCATCGAGGTCTGTATTTCAGAATACAATGTTTGTTCTACCATTACTGGAACTGCTTTGTCATATTGAATTGTCTTCGTTCTCTCACACAGAAAGATCTCCATATATGATGAAGTGAGTTTGGCACCAAACTGTTGTTTTTTTAGTTCCCTAAAATTAGACTTGGACTTGTTAGGCTCGGCTAGACTTGGGCTGTCAAATTCAAAACAAGTTTGCAGCAACTAATTATACGACATTAAACAAAACCAGAGCTTCTCGTACTCTTCTCCTGTAACTTCTCCTAAGTTTCCATTTTCTTAAGAGTTCTTTTTTGTGAGAGAGAGCAACCACAGTTTAATCTGACGAAGCGACTCAAGTGGTGGTGGTGGTAGCTGCAAACATTACAACCATTGTATCTTAGAAGACATACACGGCAATACTCCACTAGTGAGGCTGCGACTTTTGTTTTTTAAGATCACCATGCGATAATCCTTGGTTTGATCGTTCGTTCGTTCTTTCTGTTTCTACTATAATTTTTATTCAGAAGAACAATAACTGTGTTTAAAAGACAAACATAAATAGTTGCCAAATAGATGCAGAAACTGTTTTTCAGAAAATCAAGATTTGTTATAAGAACACTGTCTACATGGACTCTGGTTTAACCTTTCTTCCCGTTTCAACTATAATTTCCGTTGGATTTTCAGTTTCTAGTTTTCTATGATGGTAAAATTTTACTGGCTTCTTCCAATTGTTCTGATTCATTTTTTCTGAAATTGTTAAATTTCGTGAATCCTTCGTATTGTGTTCTTTTACAATCACTCAACATTATGTTCTATTCACTGGCGTTTGCCTTATAACAGATTCTTATTTCGGAAAAAATAATATTTTGCATCCATTTGTTTGGTTTTTTAGATTCGTATTTTCAAAGTAAATTTTGTTTTCTGTTTTTAAAGATTCTTTTTTCTATGGAAAGAAATTTACTTTACAATTTGTTACTAGAAAGAAGTGGGGTAATAGCTTTTGGAAATCATTTTCTGCTTTTATCTTATAATTATATCTCGTAGACGTGCTTACCAATTTGTGTTTGATCTCAAATTTCAGAAACGGAACCACAAACTCAAAACGGGAACGGCAGCGGCAACGGGAACACCGGCATTAATGGTAATGTTCTAAGCCGCGTGATAATGGCTGTGAATGGTTTGATAGTTGTTGTAAATCATGAAGCAAATTAGAGATATTCGATGGACTGAATTTCAAAAGTGCGTAGCAGAAGATGCCATTGTATCCTAGCACCATCAACTTCGCGAGATTCTTGACCGATGATGCTCCTTTGTTCAATGAAAATGAGCAAAACATTCAGGTAGAGATTGTCGTCAATGGCCAGAAGCATGATGACTTCTTGTGTTGTAACTATGTATAAACTAGCTTGCACAGTACACCCTAAAATGTTTATAGTGTGAAGAAAATGGCTAAGGAACTATGCGAGATCTTAAACAAAAAGTACAAAATTGAGGATGGTGGGTTCAAGAAGTTCATCATTAGTCGGTTCCTTCACTTCAATATGGTGGGACTCTAAGATCATGACCAATCAAGTTTAGGAGCAATATGCATGTGATATTACGTGAGATCCATGCCAAGAAGTTTCCTTGGTCTGGAAGTACTTTAAGAACTACTGAAATCACAAGTAGAAAGAGATGAACGAATTGAGTAGGATAATAAGGGCGTTGACAACAAAGTGAGAAACTCTCATGTGTGCAAGGTCACCCACAAATTTAAATTAATAAAAATATTTTTTTTAAATTTATGCATGATTGAGTTAGATTTCATGAATAAATAAAAATTTGCATTGATACATTATTTATTTAAATTGAATAAGTGATGAGTTTATTCTATGGATGGAATTTAGGGAGAAGGTGGAGTGCAAGAGTGGGAATAAAGTCCCTGTCTTCATTCGTCCTGTTGTCATTTGAGCCATTTGGAATTAAGGGAGTTAGAGAAATAGAAGTTTTAGTAGGAGTCGAGAGAGAAGGAAGAAGGTACATTTTTTAAGTTTCAAAATCCATCCTACAGTTCAATTCATTTCAATCCATTGATCCGGATCTTCAATTTAACTCTTGCAAGATAAATGCACATTTCCTATATTTTAATTTGGGTTATAGACCTGTAATTCGAGTTTCACTAAGCTCTATTGTTAATAAACCCCACTAAAAATTTCAAAGAAGAAACCCGACCGACCAGTCGCTCTTGACCCCGATCGGTCGAATTTTGTTGCTATTTCCTTTGGTTGACTACCTTGACTGATTATCCTAACTAGTCACCCTTACACTCTGTTCTGTTCAAAAATGGCTTCTCAACAAGTCTCTCGTGATCCTTGACCGGTTGAACTTTGCTACCAGTTCATTTTTAAGACACATCCTGACTAGTCGCGTGTACCAATTGCCCACATCAGTCACCACCACTAGTCACTTATTTTTTACAATCACCCGCACCACTCACCCCTATACCCGATAGGTCACCTTTTGAATCTGTCTAAAAAAAATTCTTGAACCAAAACATGAATTTTAGACTTCTAAACTTAAATACTATGTCTATGAGCCCCCAATCGTGATTCTACCTTTACGTTTATGTTCTTGCAAGTATATAACCACATGAATAGTTATTGATTTCACTTCTTACTCGCGTAATTACTTGATTTAACTAATTTATCTTGCATGCCTAGTTATCAATTCATGCTATTTCTTGCCATTATTTGTTGATAAAATCTGACCAAGTATGTATGTGAATCGAAAAATCCGAGGAAAGAACGACAAGTAGATATCAGTCGTGGTCACTCAAGAGATTTGAAATCCCCCTATCCATTGAAGTAGGGAGGGGCTCATTCCCCACCATTCTGGCCTATTATTGATAGGGAAATGAAATTTGAAAATTTTGAAAAAGTCACTAAACACTTAAATTGAGAAATAAAATTACTCATTGAGAAATCTGTTAGGATGTCTTTAGCCGTGATATAGTTTCAACCGAACTATGACTAGTACCATGAGGTATTTTTGCCGAATTGGTTGTGAGCTGTGTCATGTAATAAGTCAAGTTATGTTGTAAGCCAGTTATGTACGTAAGTCGTACCGTGTCTTCTGAAATAAAACCTAGTGTCGGAGAAGGAGGTAGAATTTTTTATGTCGGGCACGACGCATAAGAAGCATAACGTTTAGGAACATAACAATTGAGAACATAGTATACGAGAGCCAATGCTTGAGACCGCTAGTGTCGGGTACATAGTTCAGCTTAGGGGTCAGGACTTAGGGGTCAGGAATATATCAGATGGGAACATCATGACACTTATTTATGGCTTTGATTTATAGACAACGCTTGTGTCGACCCAAAATTTAAAAATTGAAACAGATTTTGACACGTATGAGTTTGTCAGACATTTGTGTCAAAAATATAGAAGTTGATCATGGACTTTGACTTAGAGAAAAATTAACACATGCTTTACTCTGATTTAATTTCCACACTTGTTTAATATTTTCACTTATTATTTCATGCCCATGTCATTTACGGGTAAGCTTTATTTATTGATCTTTATTACTAATGGTACAATTTTCCTGCTCTTTTCATGCTGGGCGAAGATAACATTGATGTACTCTCCTTCCCATGCATTGAAGACAACTTTCCAAGAAAGACCAGATTATACCTTGGTTTACTTAGCTTTGTTTTAGCTTCAAAATTTTAAGTTTTGAATGTAATTTCCCTTTAGTTGCAATTACTGTAATCAAATTTTATTTTATTATGGCATGAATAGAAAAGTCCTCTTAGCTGTAAATTATTTAGCTCTGGTAATTTATTTTAAATTAACGTTCCATTAATCAGGACATTACACCAATATAGTGGACCATGGCCAACCATGTAGGTGCGAGAAGCACTAGTCAGGCAAATAGAGTCCATGTTAAGTTCAAGAGAAAGCATTGACAGGAATTCAAAATTTTAGTTTCAAGGCAAGTGTTTTAGTTGTGACAAGACTGGACATTGCTAGTTTGTATAAGAAACCATACAAGAAACATCCTCGGCCAAATATGACAAAGTTTGAGCTTCTCTCAGTAGATGTCTCTGGCATTAGTCTATCTGCGGTGGTATTTGAAGTGAATATGGTGGGTTCAAACCTGAGCAAGTGGTGGGTGAATACTAGGGCTTCGATAAAATGATGTTCATCACATTTGAGCCGGTTACAAAAACAAAAACAAAAATAACTGTGCAGGGGCAACTCGACAACCTCTGATGTTGAGAATCTAGGCAAGATAGTCCAGAAGATGACTTTGAGAAAATAGATTATTCAAGACAATGTCTTGTATGTTTCGTATATTTGTAAGAAACTTTTGTTTGGTTCTGTGCTCAGCAAGTATGGTGTCCTCTTGATCTTTTAGGCGAATAAAGTGGTCCTTGCTCAGGATAGGATTTAAGTGGGAAAGGGATGCAATTCATAAGTATAAAACTTGTGTTGAAGAAAAGTTTACAAATTCTTTTTTTCAACCTGTCGAAAAAAGTACTCAACATTAGGATTATTTTAAGGTGATGTAAGCGATTGAAAATTTGTATAAATACAGAGAGACAAAATATCTTTATATTTGTCGATGATAGCACGAACTACTGATATGTGAACTTGCTTAAGAGCAATGATGGGACACTGAACAAATTTGTTTTTTACAAGAGCGAAGTAAAAAAATTAAGCAAGCAAAAAGATTAAAATGATGAGAAGTGACATAGGGTGGTGAATATGAATCACTGTTTGGACACAGTATATTCACTAAACCACTGTACCTTATTCGCCTAGCAGAACGGAATTATTGAGCGCAAGAATCTTACCTTGAAGGAAATGATGAATACTATGATCATGAGTCAGAATATGTGGGATGAAACAATTCTCTAAATGATATTCTTATAAGTCGTAACACAAGAAAGTCGATACGACTACATATAAACTATGAAAGGGTTACAAACATTCATACAAATACTTATGAATCTGGTGATGTTATGCAAAGGTGGCAATACCTATTCCTACCAAGTTAGATAGGCCCAAAGAGTGTTGATTATGTGCTCATCGACTATGAACACAATAGTAGTACATATAAATTTGTTGTACATGGATTTGATATATCAAATATTCATAAGAACACGATTATAGAATCCAAAAATGTGTCGTTCTTTAAACACGTATTTCTACATAGATCCGAAGAGGAATCAAGTTTGATTAAACAAATTTAAAAAGGAATTTGATGATGAACCTAGACATAGCAAAAGACTAGGACATCGACATCCTTTAATCTACACTTATTTGCTGGAAAGAGAGCTTCAACGATTCAAGAAAGCTACAAGTTCTGTTGAGACTCTTTGTGGAAAGAGGTTATCAACAATGAAATTGATTCTATATTGTAAAATCACTAACGGAAATTGATGAATTTCCCTTCTGGTTGTAAGTTTAAAGTGAATCTTGAAGAGGAAGATGAAACAATACAACAATTGAGCTAGCCGATGCTATAAAAGGTTCCCCCTGTGACCTTCCTTCAACTAGTTCAATTGCCCGGAGTATAATTGTGTGAAAATCATTTTGTTCCCTCCCCATATATGTATATACTGACATATATGAATGCATAGATTCAGAAAAAGACAAAAAAGACGTTAACAAGTATGGTCTCCATTCCATGCAATATGAAAAATTATTTAGTGCTCCTGAGGCACCGTCATGTCCAAGCTCCTCAACCACGACACAATAGTGTAACAACCGATACTAGTATTGCTTAATACTGAATGTGATGCAAAAACTAAAGAATATTCACAGTCCATTTCAGCTCACACTTACCTTTTGGATGCTGAATAATAATTAAAAAAAAAAAAGATTTGTCATCTTGTGCTTGACTAAATACATGATCATAATTCCTCCTCCCTTTTTTACAGAGTCACATCTAATATGTTTTGCACATAATTGCTACTTGTACAAATCCTTTCAGTTCAGCAGTTAACAAATATAGCCATAATCAGACATCTCAAGAGGTGCCATTAAGGATCCACATTTTAGCTCAGGACAAGTATACTACGAAAAAATAGAAGTTAGTTTTAGACAATTTCACAGAGAATGCAAGTACTTGACTCTCTGAACGGCTTGTTTTACCTTGGTTGATGGCTCTTCATACAAGATGGAAGGGTTGTCAAACTTAGAGGCCAGGCTAGGTTCCCCAAGAAAAGCTCGAAACGAGTCTGCAACTGAATATGAAAGAGCATTGAGATTATATCCTCCTTCCAGAAAGAAGACACAGCGGCCCCCGCATAGATCTTTTGCAAGTTGTTTAATGTTAGCTGCAAGCATGTAGTATGTTCCTGTTGTAAACTGCAGACTGGCTAATGGATCCAATACATGCCCATCATAGCTGAAAATGCAGTTGCAAAATGTCCAAGCTATGAGTTAAGAGAAAAGGAAAGTATAAATCCTTATGAGATACTTATTGCAGTAATGAAATCAGATAAATAAAAGAGAAAAAGACAGAAGTGCCCCATTTTGATTTTTCTAAATTGTTCAAGCTCCCGTACTAACTAGAACCATGACTAGAGTAACCTTCGAATGCAATTACCACGGTTTTTTTCTCCAAAATTGCTTGTCAATGCACTTTACACCAAGGTACTTTCCCCAAAAAAATAAAATAAAGTAGGTGGTCATTTCAAGTAATAGTGACATGCATTACATAAAAAGAGAACCTAAATGTGACAAAAGTATCATAACAGACGCTCTAAGTTCAGAATTTGAGGGGGCAAGCATCTTACCCAGCTGATGCGAGAATTATATCCGGTTGGAACCTCTGAGCACATGGTAGGATGACTTCATCAAATACAGTACGCATAGCCATATCACCCGACCCTCCTGGTAAAGGCAAATTTAGAGTTGCTCCTTCACCACTTCCATCACCTATTTGGTCTATTTTACCAGTGCCAGGGTAGCTTCCGTTCTACATCCGTAGAAAACTAATTAGACTTGAATAGTAAGTGGTATTTTACCCACATGAACCTACACAAATATCATTGGCAAAAATGTATCAAATTTGTGAATGTTACATGTTTACATCTTAAGTGCCTGACAATTAAGACTCATGGGAGTATGACGATGATATACTGCTCCACGTCTCATATCCCCCGTCCTTCTTGTTAGTTCTTCACACAATGAAGATCAATGGGGTACGACAGTGATTGCTACGTCGAACAGTGTATTTAATCTCCCGAGCCCAAAATCAAGATAAAATGTTATATTAAACTGTCGATGTTTTTCTGAAACAGCAAAACCCTATTTTCTCGTACTCGAACAATGGAGCACAATTTGCTGATTGTTACAAGAAAATAAACACTTAGTTGCTTAGGGAAACAAAATTATCGTTCTTTCTGATGTTTAATTAATGGGTACGAGATTTATACAATATGGTCTTCTGTTCATGGGCTCAACGTATCTGTTTTCTTTCAGTCGTCTCTTGTTTAAGATTCATTTTCAGCAGGAGCCTCAATCTTGGAGAAAGGACAATAACCAGGTTAGAGCTAGCATAAAATGTTCACTCAAACCCTTGTCAATATTTCTGCCTATTTCAAATGAAAACTGGAGATAACCAGAAAAGGTGCCACGCGTTGACGTGTGATGACAAAAGTTATGATAAAATCAGAGTCAGGAAGTGAGAAAAATGCATTATTTCTATTGTTTAATGTCCCATATGGTCCCTGGGACTCTTCTCCTACATTTTCCCCATTTTTTCTCTACAATTCGATGTCGACATAATCAATTTCGCTTTCTCTTTACCTCCTGTGCTGACATGCGAGATGCAAAGATGCAGTCTGTTATGGGTCTCAATCAGTTCTTGGTTGTCTATTCTAGTATGCATCCAATCAAAGTCAGTATCAACGACATGAAGTTAGGATTCCAAAACAGGAAAAGGCATCCGCATGACTACATCCTCCAACCAAATATTGAAACAGAAATTACATTAAAGCCAACTTAACAAGGTTATAATAACGTGTGGATGCTTAAGAATCACGGCTTACTTGGTGAGTTGATAGAAAGAATATATCTGGGTCATCATAGAATGCATCATTAGTTCCATTGCCATGGTGAACGTCGAAATCAATGATTAATACTCGCTTTAATCCATGCACACGCTGAGCATAGCGAGCTGCAATCGCCACGTTTCCGAAAACACAAAAACCCATTGGCCCCTTTGGAATAGCGTGATGACCTGGCGGTCTAATCAAAGCAAAACCTATGGGAGGGTCCTGTCTAAATTTTGATGCCGCTACCTAAAATGTCATTCAAAAGAACTTCAGGAGCTAAAGTGAACAACAACTTAATCAACCACTGAATCAAAGAACTTGACTAACGTCTTGGATTGAGACATCACCACTGAATCAACCAAGGAAATTCCAGCTCCAGCTGCAACCAAGGATTCCTGGAATGTCTGCATCAGCACCAATGTCGAACTCAATGTTTGAACACCATCTATAGGACTATGGAATGAATACATTAGGGAAAAAGATGATTCCTAGTCTAGACCACAATTTGGTAAGAGAAACAGATCAGTCATTCTCAAAGGGTTTCAGTTTTGAAAAGAAACTTAAGTACATAAACAATTCAAAATAATCAAAAAGTCTCTTCCTCAGTCAGATATTAACCTCATGATGTTAATCCATGGATTACTCCACGGACAACACAAAAATACTACCACTAAACTTCAGCAGACGCATGAACACATTTAACTAGTATCTCTACTCTAAAAAAAGTTCCCTTTCTGATAGGTATTATTATCTTCAAAATTGCTATAACTGCTATTAATTTATATTTATTCTTCTTCTGGTAAGTACATTTAGCATATTCTTAAAATTTTAAATCTATTTCCAATATGAATCGCGCTAGGAGAAAGAAGAAATATAAAAGATCATTAAAATGCCTAGTTAATGATAAGAAAAAGGGGGGAGGGGAAGATGAAATCATGATAAAGCTCAAGAGAAGGGATGAAAGCCTCTCCAAAACATAAACTCCAGGAAACTTTACCATGGCCAAGAGACTAATTTAGATATCTACTGGGCATTAGAAACATATGAAATTCATAACCCAGCACAAAAGATTTGCACATGTTGTGTCATTTCACTCATCCTTGCCCTATCCAACTGTTCATGGGTGGACCGAGTTGAGGGAATAACATGATCATAAATAGTTCCCTTTTGATACAGTGGTCGATCGTTTTCCCTTATTCCCCTCATCGGGAATGCTTATCACGTTAAAGTTATTTCACATGAAACTTTCTTGGGATTTGGAGGTATACCATTTACTACTTGAGATGAAATCAGCAGGTAACTTCTTAGTGTATCAACTGTAGAAGGTTGAATTACCAAACCTAAGGCAGGTTTAAAATCACAGACTGTAGGTATCCAATCATAAACGATAATATGTTGTGATACTTCGCGCTTCAAGGCCGCTTCGTCGATTTTGAGGTCCTAAAGTGTCAGAATTTGATTAGGAATCCTGCTTGCTTATTGAAGTGTGATTGATGAGAGGACATCTGCCACAATAAGATCTAAATAATCACCACAGTATGGAGATAAAATAGAATGTTCATATACTGTTTGGTAAGGCCTCGAAGGCCTTGTCGTAACACTAAGAGGCAGTCATAGTGTGGTTGATATCTGACTTGTTCTTAGAGGTTCCTAAGTGGATATCATTTGAGTACTGATTAACTAACCATAAAGTGATGGCACTGGTAGTAGGTGGTAACTGCAGCGGCAATGACAGTGACAGGTGGGTGCAAATGTGTTGTGGTGGTGGGCGCATTCACAGTTGGTCATGAGGGTAATAATGATGGATCAGCCCGAGGTAGTGCCAATGGTCATGTTGCTGATTGTCACCAAATGGGTAGCAGTGACTGTAGGAATTCTGGAGGGAGGACATGGTAACTGTGCTTGTAGGACTGATGGGTAAAGAGGCGATAATTGATAGTGGTGTCAAGTGTGTAGAAAAACAGACCTTGGTGTGATTGCAATTACGGGAAACATCACAAGGAATAGCCAACAAAGTCGCCAATTTAACCTTTAAACGATCCTTGAAATTATTAACCAATTGGAATTCAATGATGAAATTGGAGTGGAGTGGGAAAATGCCATAGAAGCAAGGAATACATAAGGGAAATATTCGAAGAAAACATCACAAGTATCACCCACCCAAACATCCTCCCAAAGAGGGACAATCTGCCTCAGTCCTCCACAAATAAGAAATGGACAAAAAAGCACGAGTATGAGAAAAAAAATTGAATGGAGATTGACAGTATCCTGATTAAAACAAGAGAGACTCCCTTCCATTGGTTGGAATCCTATATTTACTCTTCATGATGACATGCCATACAGAATTACTGCTCAAAGGAGAATCTCCATAACCACTTTCCAGAAAGAACAACTTTCCTTGTGACAATGTTCCCAAAGGTAAGTCCTCCATCTTTCGAGAGAGAAACCATCCAAATTCACCAAATATAAAAGCAATACCATAACGGTCTATAGCCAGAGATTTTCTGACAAAAGGGAACTTTTAGGGTTTTAACTTTCAGTATCGGCTGGCTTACAAGGGTGAAAACAGAACCAGATGCAGTTCCTAATTTATCAAGATATGGGTACATGGTGAACCAAAAGAAGATAGCTTGGATTGTGGCACACAGCTTGCATTGTGACACACTCATGCTTTGTGTTGTGCTTTTGGAGAGAAATGAATAAGACGTACCCTGAACATACAGTTTTGGAAGTACCGAGGCTCAAGATGGCATTGCTGTATGGTTTTCGTTTTCAGGCATAATTTAGATTAAAATTAAGGCTTTTCATATGACTTCGTCTCTGTATATAGGTTGCACCCTTTGGGCACTTTCAAATAGAATTTCCTCCTCTTTCAAAAAAGGTTCTCAAGTAAATGCATTATTTTTCAGCTCTTAAATTTCAATAAATTGTCACTAGGAAACTGCAGCCTCTACTATAAAAAATGAAGATCTATGACGGAAAAAAAAAAAAAAAAAAACGAAAACAAACTCGAGTAGCATTATAAGGAGAAAGGACTTCTTAAGCAATGATCTTACAGTAGCAGTGGCGTAAGTAGGCCCAGACCCATCAATGAAAATAATACCTTGTTCCAGAGCCTGTTCCATGGCCTAAAATAAACAGAATGAAAAGAAACGTCAAACTAGATATACCAGATAACCACCAACAATAAAAAAATGTTGCATTCAGACCTCTATACCAATAGAAATATTTTTCTCAAGTGCTTATAGATCCTCTTACCTTGAAAGAACATTCTTGTATTAGCTTCTCAAAAAGTATCAGCTATACGAGAGGAAGGGTTGTTTTTGCCTTCATGTTGAGGAGTTGACCATTTAACTCCAATCTCTACACTTAGTTCCTAGTGAAGCTATCTGACATCACTACTCCTAAGTCCTAAAAGCGCCAAACATTGTGTATTTCTTTTTTATCTCCAAGAACATATCTGTTTTTTGTTAGGTTTTAGCATGAGATCCTTCTGTACACGAGAACACCAAGTTTCTTAGCTGCTTTATGCAAGAAGAATCAGGAACAAGAATAAGAGAAGCCACTTCATGCATGTGAAATCTGCATTGCGAAACTGATAGTGAGTGATGGCCCTTTGTACAAAATTAGAAGCAAGAAATTGACATTTTCTGATGCAGCAGAACACATATGGGGATAGATAGGGTTTAGCAGACGAGATAAATACTCGAAATCGCAAGAAACCTTGAGATCGACAAGTAAAAGAGAGAGAAACTCTGTAATATTATTGCTAAAAGGTTGAATATGCCCGTAGGCTACATCCTTAACTATAATACAAGTCATTTGTAATTCTACTAGGAATCTAATTAGGTGAATTTATGTTTTAATCAAGTAAACTAAGAAAGAAAAATAAAAGCCTAAGCAAGTAAAATATTCGACTTAAACCTACATAAGGAAACTAAGACTACTAACTGACAGAAATGTGCCAAAACAAGTGCAACCAAATTAAGTTTCCTAAATTTAGTTAGTATCAAAGTAAAGTTCTCATAAATGAAAAGTTGAAAACTCTTACTACTTTGTCCTACATCGTATTCTAATCCTTAGGGTTCATAAGAAGAAGTGCCACAAGTAATTGCCTCGAAAGAAAATTCAAATGTGCTTTCACACACAGGATTTGTTGCAATTCTCACCTAATTGTACACAGGACACTAACAGTTGAGTTGAAACCCCAACACAAAAGTTCTTGTTGGAGCGATTTATCATCAAGAGAACCCCCTTTCATCAAACGCCATGCCAACACGTACTTTGATGTGAGCCTTTAGGAATAATAGGAAAAATTCATCAAATTAATTGGTTGGATCTAAAAATAAGAACATCCTCTTCATATGATTCCACTTGAGATCTCCATATACATATGGATGGATACATAGACTTCCATACCTTAATTTTTTCCATCACTCTGTGTAAATAACGCAGTATTAATTCACAGTCAATAACATCTTCACCATCTAGAGTAA
>JABCMJ010033672.1:0-10613 GCA_014822125.1 Arbutus unedo | reverse complement strand
TGACCTTTTCTTCACGCAGCATCGGAGGGTGTCTGATCTTGACCACACATCCGATTGGCCCCACAAGAATATCTTCCGCACAAGATCCTTTGCCCGATGATTTACTGCCACCTCATCGGGTCTATGGGAGAGCGCTTGTCTTATTATAGGGACCACCCTACATTCCCGGATCTCCTGCCGCTTGATTTTCTGCTAACTCATCATCAATGCAGCCGTAATTTGTTTTCTGATAGGGGGTTTAGGGAGCAATTACTTTTTAATTTTTTAGTTTAGATTTAGATTAGAGTTATTGAGATTATAAATAAATATTTGAAAAGTATTTAGATTATTTGTAAATTATATATTTTGCACAAAAGTAGTGTTTGCAAGTAGAGATTTTGTTTTTGTATTTTAACCAATTTATTGTAGGGAAAAATTTTGGATTTTAGAAAATAATTTCATTATCGACAATTAAATGTTACAGAATAGAATTACAATATAGATTCGAAAAATAAAAATGCATTACTGAATCGAGTCTTGTGTATCACAATCTCCTTAAAACAGATTCGTCACATTTCCTTAGATATTGATGATCGCACCGGCACTTGTCTTTCAGAATAAAATGGCCCACTCGGCCAATATAATACCTATTTATGGACCGCACTAACTCTGTCTTTTTCTCTTTTCACTAACACTACAAAAAAACAAAAGGCTGAAAATTGTGCATGCGAAATTTTAATTTTCCACTCATGTTGAAACTAAAAACGGATTCACTATATATAGAATCATTAAGGCTTAGGAAACTGTCAAAATCAGAAATAGAGGGATTAATAGGAACATTAATGGACATCAATGGCGAAATTGATGAACATCAATGAACCATAAATGAGTTGTTTCGTGAAACTCTCAGTGTCCCAATTTCATTCACAACTCTTTTAAAGTTTCAGCATTTGTAAGGATAAATTATTTGGACACAAATGTACAAAAATAGATCCAGACACATCTCTGTTTGACATGTGGTTCTCGTCGAATCTGGATATCAGTATCAATATCACTTATCATTTTCTAAAAGTGTTAATATGTATGTGTGGAAATAATAGTGATAATTAGGTATAAAGTACATGAGTATATTTGTACTTGTATAACTTAACTAATAAAAACAAAAAAAATTATATATTTGGAAAACACACATGCGAGTGAGTTTTGAATTAATTTTTTATGATGAATTATTGTAGAATACGTTAATTGAGTTGACCTGACTATGTTATTGAATTATTTAATTATTGTCTTATGAAGGTATTTTGTAGAAGTAAAATAAGTTTTGTTTGTTTCGACTAAATTACTGATGTGAATTTTTAAGAACATTAAATTAATCGTTCGAATAGAAATGACAATTTTGTCCCTTAGATTCAAAACCCAAGAAAAGACTTACAAGGATATTTTTATAATTTCAACATGAAAACAGCGCAAAACTCAACAAATATAAATCAGATTAGATAGGTGATGAAGTTGATGAGAAACCAAATAATTTAAGCCAAATAAAATGCATTATTTCCCTTCTAATAATTTGATAATTCAAAAACAGTTATAATCTAGAAAGCGAATGGCCAAACACGCCTGAGACTAATACTTTGTAATTTTTATTGTCATGAGTGGATGGCTTAGGTGAAATACTGGCACTATTTTCAGGTGTGTGTCACCTTGTTCTTGAACTGTTCAAGATTTGATTCGTTAAGACCTCATTTTAATTCAACCGATCTATTAAATGAAGTAAACTTAAGCCTTAATTTTAAGCTCATCTAATAACTGAGCTTGTAATATTCGGCTAGATTAAGGTCGTAAATTTAGTTTAAAATATAAATAATATCTCGTAAGGAACTATTCCTAGACATATATACTTCTCTAGGGCATACATATAAATTATTAATTCTTCTTTTCCTATATATATTCAAAAGACAATCAAAATAGAGTTTGTCTAGAATTTTGTCCAAAACCGAGTTTCACCTCAATTGTCATCTCCACAATAGAGCGTTCTCCCAATAATAAAGTTATTATTTGCAGTAAAATAACTCAAACTCGATTCGTTAAATTTTAATTAGGTTAGAGCTCTAGCTTCAGTTCGTTAAGAACTTAACAAACAAATCTGATCTATAAAAGTTTGGCTCGATCAACTCTGAACATATTAAACTTCGACGATGATCTATAAAATTGATATCCGTATTTATTTATATATTATCTACAGCCCTTAGGCGATGATTAACAATATCTTGATAAAATTAAAGAAAGACACAACTTGGTGTTATATATGTAATTAGGTGGGTTAGAGATGCCATCACAACTGAATTAGGCCTAATTTGATTATTCATAATCAAATTTTATTTCTATTCAAATTTTTTTGGCATTTACTGTTTTGATTTCAATTTTTTGTGGTTTAGTAGTCTGTCTCGATGAGACGAATTTAAAAATATAAAATTATGTTCAAAAGCTAAAAAAAATAACTAAAAACGATGAATGAGCACAAAAAATCCAGTTTTTGGATTATTTTTGTCTTTTCTGAATTTTTTTAAAATTTGGTCCATTATTTATAACTTTTTTAAAACTTTTCGTCAAGACGAACTAATAATTCACAACAATTGATAAAACACAAAAAATGACCTAGCTTTAGTCTCACGTGTTGCTTGTTTTTATTTTAGGAAGGAATAAATTCATGGCATCACCGTACAAGCAACACAAAAGCAAATAAACACCACCACAATAAATAAATAGTTAAATGGAAAGTGTGACTGGGCATTTCTTTTATAACGGAAGAACGGCCTTACAGTTAGGGTTGCAAATTAATCAAGTTGTTTGTGAGTTCGGTTCGATTCGGTAAGAGTTCAATTTGGCTCGATTCGTTTAGTTAATAAGTCGAGTTTGAACTAAAATTTTAAGCTCGTTTCGTAAACAAGCCGAACTTGAATCTCGAAAACTCGACTCGACTCGTAAAAACTCAACTCGTTTTGGAGGTTCAGCTCGTTTAAAGAGACTCGTTAAGTAAAAGAGTTTAGTTTGGCTTGACTTGGCTCGTTTACAAATAAGCTGAGGCCGAGCTCGAATTTTAAGTTCGTTTAGTTAAACGAGCGAGCTGAACCACTCAAAAATTTGGCGCGTCTCGACTCATTTGCAGCTATACTTACAACTAAATTCTTTGAACCAGACCGTGTAATCTAAACTTTCGAAAGAAACTAACACAATAACATAATATCACGACATCCTACTTAAATTAAGGTACTCATCTAGTAAGGAATCGAACCGTAGACCTAAAGAAATTTCTTCAGACATGACACTTGTCCTTACAGCTAGGATAACCCGTAGGTGTGATTGGGTACCTTTTGTTCCATGAAATTTAAAATGCCTTTTTTGTTCCCTCGCAAAGAAGTAAGTGAATGCGATTCACTTTTTCAATTGATAAGGAACCATTTAAATCACGTGGCCTTTCTGGAAGAGCGTAACCAGTTTGGTTTGATAAAATTTATAGACCGAATTAATTTTTTTATTTGGGAAATTTATACATTTAAATTTAAATTTTAACCGATTTGAGCTGATTCGATCTGGTTTGAATTTGGTTTAGATTATTTGACTTTTTGAGCAACATTTTGGACCAAGCCATAAATAAAAATAAAAATAAAAAATTATCTAAATTCATAAAATAAATTTTATTGAAACACAATTTTGGATCATTATAAAATTCATCAATAATTCGGACCATACCTGTCGACTTAAACAAATTAATCAACTCAAATTCAATCACAACTTTAGGCCAATTCCCCCCTCCAAAAAAAATAAAATAAAATAACAACCACTATATATATGGTATAAAATCGGTCTAGTTCGATCCAGACCAATTTTTAACACCCACAAATTAGAAACTGAACCGGAACTTCAATTTTTTAAAGGCTTTAATCCAAAATTGGACAGAAACGAATATTAGGCTCCAAAATATTCTGAATTTGAGATGATAAAGTAATGTCATCACCATTTGTAATAATTTAACTCATTAATCAACTACCCAACATGAAGGAAAAAAAGTTATTCGATCAAATTATTCAACTTTGATTTTTGTGATTGAAAATCCACATTTATCCAAAATAATATATTAAAGTATTTGATTTATTTAGAAATCATACTTAATTTTATGATTGACTAAAGTTATTAAAGCGAGATTCAATAGACGTATTTAGGTTTGTAAAAAGAAAAATATTTTAAAATTAACGATGAAACTAATAAGGCTAGATTTGATTTATTTTTTTTAAAAGAATTTGTCTTTATTTTAATTTTTATAAATTATCGATTTGTCTTGACGAGTGATTTTTAAAAAATAAAAAATTATGGAGAAAAAATTTCAAAAATTGAAAAAAAAATAATCTAGAAATATTTTTAATTAAAATTACTTTAAATAAAAAAATAAAAATACAATACAAGACAAATTGAGCCTAAGTGTTCAGTTAAAAAGCATCGAATGGTGTTAGTTGAGATTTGGTTGACCGGTGTATAAATTTTTGCCGGGTAAAACTAGACAAAATTACTGCTAAATAAATAAAAAATTATGTCGAAAAGAGTGTATAAATAATTGCACTGAGCACTTCACCACTTGTATCTTCTTCAGTAGTGCTTCGGCCTTCAAGCTTGAACACACCCACTCTCTCTCTCTCTCACCCACACCCACACCCACACACACACCGCTGGTTAGATTGAGAAACTAGTGAGAGAAAATTCTGGGTTTGGTGAGGGGAAGAAAAGCTCAGAACCCATTAAATTAGCAGACGTAGAAAGAGAGAAATGTTTGCATCAGAGAATGGGTTACGGGGAGACCCGAGGCTAAAGGCTATATCTGAAGCCATAAGAGTCGTCCCTCACTTCCCCAAACAAGGTATAGTATACTTCTCTATGAGGACTTTCATCCAACTCTGTATATAGATTTTATATTTCTGTATTCCTCTGTTTTTTTGGGGGGGTGTAGGAATTATGTTTCAAGACATAACAACGTTGTTATTGGACCACAAGGCGTTCAAGCACACTGTGGACATCTTCGTCGATCGTTACAGGGACATGGGTATCTCCGTTGTTGCTGGTACTCGCTCTCTCTCTCTCTCTCTCTGGACTCAGAAAATTTTGAAGCGTCATTCTCTCTCTCTGATTTTAAATGGTAAGGCGAGAGAGAGAGAGAGAGATGTTAAATTGCTATACTGTTTGTACCCTTTTAAATTTTTGGGATGAGGGAAATTTACAGCTCTTATTATTTTGGATTCAATTGGAGCCATTTATTTATTATTTATTTTGTTTATTTTCTTCGTTTGTTAATTCTTCACCTCTTCAGATTTTGCTCGAAGTAAGTTTTTCCTAGCTATTTAACAAATATAATTTAAGCCTGCAAAAGCAACTACATGAACATAGTCCAAGTGAAGCTCCATTTGTTTTGGAAAAAGATTTCCTGCATGTCAAACTACAGGCATTTATCAAATTTGGATCAACTGATGAAAAGAATGTCAGACTGATAAAGTTTTTGTTCCTAAGTATTAGTCGAGGGCTGCGTAAACTGGTCCGGACAGTATGAGCCGGCAAAAAAGACCAATAAAGTTCAGTCATTTAGTTGTTTGTCTTTGTCCTATTAAATTAAATCAGACTAATAAGTTGTGTAAAACTTACCTCTTTAACTGGTTTATTGTCTGTAGTTTTTTATGCTCGCTGTGTGAATTGGTACATTATAGGAGTTGAAGCTAGAGGATTTATGTTTGGTCCTCCCATTGCATTGGCAATTGGTGCAAAATTTGTTCCCCTCCGGAAACCCAGAAAGTTGCCAGGTATGCTTTTAGACATTAACTTCTGCTTCTAAATGGCAACCTTAATATCTGCTAGTCTTTGTGGGCTATGTGACTCACCATAATGATGTTTTTGACAGTTTGTGGAAGAACAACCGAGAAGCCATCGGATTTTTCAATAAAGGGTGTCGGTAGAACAGAAAGAAATCATGGGTGTGAGAGACACCAAGTACTAATGAAATCATGTAGTTGTAGTCTATCAGTGCGTAGACCTCTGAAAAGAGCGACTCATCTTCCATGGGATGTCCACATTTTTCGTCTGTGGACTTAGAAATGTGATTCCATGTTTCAAGGCCTGCTTTTAGACTTCGATTTGGCAATCAATGAAAATGTATCCTTGAGGTTTTGTTTGGATGGCCTTAAGCTTCACGGGGACTAAGAATCTCATTTCTAGAAACCATTAGATACATGTTTGGTTTAATATAGGATCTTGTCTGGGAACCAGTTTTTTATGAACTTTATTCGAATTGGCCCTTTTTTATTTTGCTTGGTCGGTTCAGAATGTGCTAGATTCTGAGGTTACGATGAATCAGGTTCCTACTTAATATCGGAATGTAACTCTAACCTGTATAGGTATTCACTATTCAGAAATCACCCTTCAATTCTAGTCTGTTCTAGACAGTGAAATCACATTCTCCTTCCCCTCACGATTCTTGCAATCCACGCTGAGCTCGAGTGGTGTACCTTTATGAGAATTTGGCAACTTATCCACTATCCTTCTAAATGCTGTGAAAGTACGTCGTCAAATGCAAGAAAATTGAAATTTGGCAGTCCCCACAACAGAAGACTCTATACCGTAGGGAGAGAAAAACTCAGTTTTTGAAATGATGGCGTCGTATGTGAATGACCTCTACACGTAGCTATTCAACGTTCATGGGATGTCTAGACATGCCCTTTGTTGAGATAAAACAAGGAAATTGCGCAAATCTGCTACTGAATTTGTTAGTAGTGCGCGTCTTAACTCTTCTACTTCTTTGGCAATTGGACAATTCTACCTCGCTGTCGTTGTAGAGACCCGGTTACTGTTATCAGTTTCTACCTTCTGTGATTGATTCTTTTTCTGGTAAAGCTGGGATAAAATTTTCATATTTTTTTGTAGGGGAAGTGATCTCCGAACAATATGAGCTTGAGTATGGTACTGACTGTTTAGAGATGCACATTGGGGCTGTTCAATCTGGGGAACATGTGTTGGTCATTGATGACTTAGTGGCTACAGGGGGGACACTCTGTGCAGCAATAAGGCTTTTAGGTATTGTTTGCTTTTCTCATGATTTCGCTTTCTCAGTTCCGAATGTGTT
This sequence comes from Arbutus unedo, assembly GCA_014822125.1. Taxonomy (NCBI): domain Eukaryota; kingdom Viridiplantae; phylum Streptophyta; class Magnoliopsida; order Ericales; family Ericaceae; genus Arbutus; species Arbutus unedo. The sequence continues at coordinate 3,478 of JABCMJ010033672.1, read as the reverse complement.
TCGACGTATTTCTTAGATGTCTGACCGACAACTAATCTGCTTCGAATTGCTATCAACTAGAACGTGTTGGGGCTGAGGTAGTTGAATGTGCATGCGTTATCGGGTTGCCAGAGTTCCAGGTATTGCTTTGTACTTTCTTTGTGTGATTTCTCCCTGTTTGTTGCATCATGCAAACTAGTACGCTCTGCTATTGAAACATTGATCTTCTTCTTTTTCAGCTGCTTTTTTTTTTCGCAATTAATTTCAAGTTACAAATGTTACACTTGTGCTTTTATTTTTCGTAATTTGTTTTCCTGTATCATTAACGAACTGGTAAAATGTTGAGAGGTGGATTAATATTCATGTCCTACACTGTTATTGTTGAACCAAGAGCATGACATATTAAGTGTACACCTCTCTCGAAACACTTGCTTACAGCTTAATCTATAGTGATGAGTCCCTCCCCTCTTCGCTTGATATCATTGTTACTCACAGTTGATTGACAATTCTAGAGGGAGTCAATGTTCTGCACATACTTTTTACAGTTTTACTGGTCCTTATGATGCGGCAGCTGTTGAACGGGGGAAGTGGAGCAATTTTATAGCTCAAGAAAACCTATTGGCTCACCAGTGTGACCAAGAACCTTTTTTGGCCTGAGTGGAAGTGTTCAGAAAATGGTTTGCAGGCTTATTATCTTTGTATCTAGTCAGTTTTTGGCCTGAATGGAAGTGTTCAAAATTCCCATTCTGACTTTATGAAATTCCAGCAACCAGAGAAATAACCCAAGTCAAACCTTTTATGTATGTATAAATCCTTTAACCATTGTCCTACCTTTGAAAATTCTGAGCTACAAACTTTCCTTTTCATAAACTCGTTATAAAAGCTTCTTGTGCATTATATCTATTTTCCTGAAGCTGACTGCAGTGGTGGTAATCGTTATTCAGCCCCAAAAGGCAAATGAATATCCACTCCGTTGCCACTCGTAACAGGCACTGCAATCCACATTATTATCTTCAACACTAGGCCACTGAAAAAGTTTATGAATTTGGCATAGTATTAAGTCAATTCCTGTGCAAATTACCGTGTTATATTGTCTTGCAAAGTCAATTTGGATGTGTACTGTTCGCATTTATGAATCTGAAAAACCTCATGTTCCATTAAGTGAGTAAGCAGGTGAGATTCCTCACTAAGCTCTAATTCCTTCATTCCCGGGATAATGGTCTTGCTGTCGCCACGTGAAATCATGTTAATGCACTGGTGGCGTGCTATAATAGACTCATAAGGGGTTCATCTTTCTATTAGTAAGCCAACTGAGCTTCTCTGTTGAGATGTTGAGATGGAGTAAGCATCACACAGCAGCCTAACCTAAGAAATGGGAAGCAGTTCTTTCACTTTCCATTGCGGAGGAAGGAGAAAGGGCAAGTGAGGCGGCATATAATTATGTGCTGATAGTGATCAGATAATTGAATGTTCCTTCCAACCTGATTGGGTGTACTGTTGTGTTTGTAAGACACTAAATGTAGTTATCACATGTTTTGCAGGGACAGAATAGGTTGAACGGCAAGCCACTGTATGTCCTCGTGGAACCTCGCCAATAGATATTGTGGTATTGTTCCTTTGTCCTCGAACAAGTGCATTGCTCTACCCATGTTGAAACTATCTATTGCAGAGATGGGGAATCACACTACACTCGTAGAACAATAATTGAGAGAAAATTTCACTTCGTATCACACAATAAGTTACAAAACTATCAGAGGAGGAAGATTAAAAACCTCAACTCCCCTTCACTGTATTCTCTGCACCCAGTCTTTGCACTCTATTGCCACACTATATGCTGTCTAAACACACACATATATAGCCATAGGAATGGAATACAACAAACGACTATTTATGGGATGGTCATCCTCACTGATCATCCAAATCCCGTGTGAGATTTCCTCCTGATTTGGGCTGCTTCAAAGTCAATAATGGTTGCTCAAGGAGCAGCCTTCTGCTACCCAAATCTTCCATTTCATATGGGGGTTAATCAACATCTACTTAGTGGGGTACTTTTGGAAGGCCAATTTTCCTTGAGAAAACAAAACTTTCAATTGTCAGATGCATCGTGTTTACCTTTCCATCTCGAGTGGTTGTGGTTACTTTCGTCCCTGTGTTCGGACACTTATACTGCTTTTCTATGCTAGTCTTCTAGTTTCTTCATTTAGAAAATCTCTTCAACATGCCAACCCTCAACCGCGTTAGGGGTCTTCCCAAATAAAAAATGAAATCATCATCCTAGGCAACTGGTCCATGCAAATACTGTATGGAAGGTTCCCTCATTTAATTGAATGTCTTTTGTTTTTCTCGAGAAGCTCCCAAATGCGAGGATAGATGGAGATTCTGTCGGCTGCCTCACTACTTGGCCATGCCCTCTTCCACAAATCCCGACACATGTTTTCCATGTCTGCTAGCATAAGCATTGAATTCAGTGAATATATATCAACAAGGTATATGAGCTTATCAAGCAATATTCCAGCACTGAATCTCAGATTCATGGTCTCCATGATGTCTTGGAAATGTTCTCATCACCTCACGATGCCATATGTGATAGCATTTTATTTTGGTATTGTGTAAACTACAACTTCTTTTGACACGGGTTGTAAATGTATACGCCAATAGGATCGGCTTCTAGGAGTTGAAATGGAGCAGTTTATCAATATGTCCCGACGGTCATTGTGCACTTAACCGTCAATATCTCCGTTTTACTGCAAATTCCCAGGCCAAGATTTTACAGAGCAGAGGAGGGCAAACTGAATATGACGACAAGGTGTATTAAGCATGCAAAAGTAGGGTTTGATAAATCTGTCAGCCTGCGATTTGCTGCCTTTGTTACCGTAGCTTTGTAAACTGCTAGGTTTTATGTTCGTTCTTTTTCTGTGAGGTTTGCTCGTGCAACACCATTGCTGTATCTTTCATTTTCATGTAATTGATTTCCAGAAGATTCTACCTGTAATGCGTTCAGTACAACATCTGATGCAAAAAATATGGAAAATGTGCTTCCTTAATCTGTCATAACATAATATGGTATCTACTTTAGTAGGTTGGACCTACGAGACGTCCAGCCACGGCACACATACGGTTTTGGGTTGGATTCGGCAACCGTTGGACCCAAAGGATGATTGAAGACTTGATGCTTCCCTTTTTTATGATGGTGGCTCCTTGGCCCCAGGTTGATCCAACATTGGTCAGACCAAAGGTTCCACAAGATCCTCGTGCTGTGCTATTAGCCCGTCTTCAGATGCACGATCCTTATGTAGGTCGGCCAGTTGAAAAACTAGATCGTTGTTCAAGAGTTTTTTGCACTTTTTTTAGCCAAAATATAAGTGGGATCTAAATACCAAATGAGGTGGGTTTAAATGGGTTTATACGAAGGTTTTGAATATCGTATCGGTTTAAGTACTAGTTTTTTTATTGGTATGGTATGTATCGATATATATATATATATATATATATATATATA
>JABCMJ010033668.1:0-15018 GCA_014822125.1 Arbutus unedo | reverse complement strand
CCAGAGGCATCAGTTTCCACTATGAATAATTTTGAGTAATTAGGCAGTGCCAAAACCGGTAGGGTAGTCATAGCGAGCCTTAACGCCTGAAAGGCTGCTGTGGCTAAGTCAGTCCATTGGAAGGAATCTTTTCTGAGTAGTTGGTTTAGTGGAGCTGAAATCTTGCCGTAATCCCGAACAAACCGTCTGTAATAGCCAGTCAAACCCAAAAATCCTCTCAGTTGCTTAAGCGTAGTAGGGATCGACCAATTGACCACGGCTGTTATTTTGGTTGCTTCTGCAGAACAACTGATGTTTTTGGAGAATCTGTAGAGTAAGTTCCAAATGCCGTAAGTGGTCCTTCCAGGATTTGCTATATACCAGTATGTCATCAAAAAAGACTAAGATGAAGTTCCTTAAATGCTCCTTGAACACCATATTCATAAGACTTTGAAAAGTAGACGGGGCGTTTGTCAATCCAAAGGGCATGACAAGGAATTCGTAATGTCCTTCATGGGTTCTAAATGCAGTTTTTGGGATGTCAGGGGGATGAACCCTGATTTGGTGGTATCCAGCTCTTAGATCAAGTTTAGAAAAGTAAACGGCTCCGCATAGTTCATCTAAGAGTTCATCAATGGCAGGTATAGGAAATTTATCCTTCACTGTCACGTTGTTTAAGGCTCGGTAATCTACACACATTCGCCAAGTACCATCTTTTTTCTTAACTAGTAGGACTGGGGATGAATAGGGACTAACACTAGCTTGTATCACTCCCGAATTTAGCATATCTCTAATCTGTTTTTCTATTTCATTCTTCTGGAAATAAGGATACCTGTATGGTCTTGAATTTGTTGGCTCTACGCCAGGTTTTAGGGGAATATGATGATCATGACTCCTTGAGGGTGGTAGTTCCTTTGGTTCTCGAAAGACCTCTTTAAACTTAGTCAACAGAATCTCCACATCCGAATTGGCTGGCATTGGCGAAGGTTCCACTTGCATAGCGAAGATTTGGGCAATTACGCCTTGGTTTTGCTTTTGTAACAGTTTATGCATTTGTCTAGCTCCCACCAACTTAAGTTCCCCGTGTTTGCCTCCTCGCAAAACATGTCTTCTGTTATTCAGAGTGAAATCCATGCTGAGATTCTTGAAATCCCATTTAACCGGTCCTAAAGTGGCTAACCACTGTATTCCCAAGACCATGTCACACCCTTTTAGTGGCAAGACCCTCATATCTGTTTGAAAGGTAACTCCTTGCATTTCCCACTTGAAGCCTTTGCAAACTGCTGTGCTAATCAACCGAGTACCATCTGCCACTGAAACTGTTAGAGGGTCTGTTGTTGTAGTGTCCATATTTGTTCTCTTTACCACCTCTTGGCTTAGGAAGTTGTGAGTGCTGCCTGAATCAATCAGGATTACCACTTTATTTTTCTTGATCTTTCCTTGCACTCTCATCGTTCTATACGAAATTGAGCCAGTCAAGGCATTGATAGAAATCTGTAGTTCATTGTTCTGCTCTTGGATGTCCACATCTTCCTCTTCTTCGTGCACTGATTCTAGTTCAGAATCCTCATTTTCTCCATCTAAGGCATACAACTGCTTCTTCCGACATTGATGCCCTCTGGTATACCTTTCATTGCATCTAAAGCATAGGCCTTTAGCTTTCTTTTCTTCCAATTCCTTGGGTAACTCTCTCTTGATAAATGGCGGGTTAGGATTTGACCTTGTCTGACTGAATTGATTATTTTCAATCAGCCTTGACCCTTGTTTTGCTTTCTTAGTAATAGCCTCAAAACTGTATTCCTGAAGTTTGGCTAAACTGATGGCTTGAGTAACGTTTGTAGGTTTGAACATTAGTACGTTTGCCCTTAACTCCTCCTTAAGACCACTGATGAAACAGCTGGTAAAGAAATTCTCCGGTAAACTTTGAGTTCTATTAGCCAATGTCTCGAACTGCTCCTGATAGTCCTTAACTGTTGAGGTCTGTCGCAATTTAGTTAGTTCTCCTATAGCATCCTCATAAAGGTCAGGCCCAAACCTGGTAGTTATTCCCTGTTTAAAGGTATTCCAATTGATCAGGCAGTGGGTTTTTTCAAACCACTGGTACCATTTTAATGCCTTATCTTCTAGATGCATAATCGCTAGTTTCACCTTATTATGGTTTTCAACCGAATTATAGTCAAAGAACCTTTCACACTTATAAACCCACCCTGTTGGATCTTCGCCAAAGAATTTAGGAAAATCGATCTTAGCATATCTGGTTCCAAGACCAGAGAGTTGATGAGTTAGGGAACTAGTACTTACCATTTGATTTTCATAATTTTCAGAGGTTGGTACTTGAGGTTGTTTCCCATATACATGAATCGCCATTTGATCATACTTCAAGGTAACAGCAGTCAGCATGTCTTTGATGTCCCCTAAATCCTTCAAGGAATTCTTGATTTCTTCATTTTCCTTAATAGTCTGTCCTTGCCCTTCCTTCAAGATTCGGATAGCATCCTCCAATTTTCTTATTTCTTGGCTTCTAGTTCCATCAGCCATTGCAGTGGTTCATTCACAGGCTGAGGATAGCCTGCTCTGATACCAATGTAAGGAATAGGAAGAAGAAACAGATTCAAAAATGGAGAAGAATGCTCGGTACTCTTATTCCATACCAATTTTTGTATTACTTATGTCTGCTTTACATTTCCTCTTTATTATTCTTATATAGTATATCTGATATCTAACTAACCTTCTAACAGAATTATGCCAGCTCAGCATACCTAACAGATTATTACTACTGGTAGTTATAGGTAGTTAGTTACAGGCGCGATTCATAACAAAACCAAATTTGATTCGTCCATTGCCATCACGATCTTTTGGCCGCCTTCTTGTCAATATGACAGTATCGCTCGACGAGAAAAAGAAGATTTATGAACAAGCTTTCAATGCCTCCAAGGTAAGCTACCAAATCATTGATTCCTTGTCTTTTTTAATGAGTAAAATATTTACTTTGTACTTAAATTATGTTTAAAAATTTTAAAATATTTTAAAATTATTAATTTTATTTACATAGTTCATAAATTACTAATTCAAATTTTATTTTATTTAATTACTGACATCTATCTAAGATATGTTAGAACTATTAGGAGTGGACCTTAATTACAATTCCAATCTTTTAGGAGAGGACTTAAGTGTAATTTCAGTCCTTAAGAGAAAGAAAAACAGAAATTGCCACTTTTGCCACTACTTGCTCCAGCTTTTGGGTCAATTTTTTTAAACCGTTAAAAAGCTGCTTTTCGGTTGTGTTTCTCTTATGCTTTGGCATTTTGGTTTTCAGAATCAACTTTTGAAGATTTTACAAAAAGTGCAACCAATACGATAGAGATAATGGTAGAGTAAAACCAGAAGGTGATGAAGGCTGCAACACGCCAATGGAAACCAGGCCTCACGAAGCCTTTGTTTAGAGGTTCGACTTCTGCTTAGGTGTTATCTGTGTTGGGCAATTCACATTGTAATTTGTCCAAACTTTAATTGAACTCCGCTAATGAATTTTGAGATTAGTCTCCCAAATTAATGGCCATTGGAATGCACACTGACTTATTAGGAAAAATAATACTCTTACAATAAGCAGCAAGAAAACATACCTGTTTAACCCAACGCAACTGAAAATCAGGTTTGAAGAGCTTCTTTAAAAGGTAATAATATTAAAGAGAACTGTTGGTTCAAATATCTTTCAGGAAAAAATTGATGCACGAGCGTGCCAAAAAAGGAGTGAACTAACCTTTTTAGAAAACAAATTATAACCACGACAGTTAAACCAATAATTATCAGGCATTTCGTTGTTTGTTCTTTTAGCTCAATGAATAGGATTTTTTAATGTGTCGACACGTGACAAATCAAAACAAGAAACGAAGATGAACAGTCACAAAAAATATGAAACGAACTGACTTCGAATGATATATTTGAAGATAAACTTACGTCCGAGGAGTACAAGAGATCCAGATTGTTTCAAACTACGTTAAGAGCTACTCTTACGGATACGGGTGAAAGTTTACAAGTATAACTACTGCTAAGACTATGACTATGTTAAGTTAAACTAAATTAACTAAGTGTAGGAAAGAAAAGGAAAGATAAGTGTGAAAAAGATAAATTGTGTGTGAGTTCGTCCTCTTTTTCCTTTGTATACTTGGTCCTATTTATAGACCACTAGTGCTGGAAGCCATCTTCTTCCTTTGAATTTTCCTACCTGGTTTTTTGCACAATTTATCCTTCAATGTATGAACAAATCGTGGTTGATCCACTTCGACCATCTCTCCATGTCTCTCCTATGTTCTTGATGTACGTTCTGCCACTTTCTTCTCTTCTGATTCTTGTGCATGCATGCCAGTTACAATAACTGCCCATGCATGTGAAACATGGCAACAGTTCATCAAATGCCTTCGAGGTTCGAGCGACGTCGTTTGTAATTCTTGTCCATTTTATTGTGTGTGGGTATTCCCAAAATGCGACGCCACGTGTTGCATTTTTATTGGCAGAGCTACTAGAGTATCAAGAAACCCCCCACACTAGCATAAATTAAGGCTTTAAATTATGCTAGTGGATAGAGGTGTAACCGGCCCGGTTTGGCCAACAAACTCAGACCAAACCGGTTGTACTGATTTAGATAAATGACAAACTGAAATAGACTTGAAGTCTATTAGTTTGGTCCGGTTCGACTTAGCCGGTTTAGATCCGATTTGGTCCGATTTTCGATTTTGTTGGTCTATCGTGATATTTTCGTCTGAGTTTCAAAAATAAGGAACCAATACTTGCAAGACAAAAATATCTTCTAAGGGGTTGTTGGTCTGGTGGTGGTGAAGACTAGTAACTTGAAAGCTTACTCTCTCTTAAGTCTCAACTTTCAAATCTCTACATGCTATTAATTTACTTCAAAATCATTCTTTCCACTGGATTCAATAAGAAAAGAAGCGAATAGTAATCGACTAGATTCAATAAGAGAAGAAAGCGAATAGTAATCGATCAAACACTTATAGGATCTCAAACTCTGAACTTGAACAGATTGTTAGCCTTAGCCCTCAACAACCAGACCTGGACAGAGAAGGCTAACGACGACGGAGTTTGATTTAAAAAGACACATTGTGGTCTAAGTAGGCTGAGAGAGACCGTTCGCTAGTGAGTGAGAAGCTGAGAGACGGAGAAAAGCAAAACACAATGTAGGCAGCTCCTAGCCCTAAATGATAAATTTAATTTTTTAGGGTTAACTTATACCGAATTGGTTTGGTCCGACACATATGGATTAAAAACTAAAAATCGAATAAAATTTTTTAAAAATGCTCAAACCGAACTGATCTAAACCAAAAACTAGACTGAACCATAAGTTTGGTTCGGTTTACTAGTTTGGTCTGATTTTCCAGTTTTATGGTTACACCCCTCCTAGTGGATGCTTAAAAATCCCATCTCCCACCGTAAGGGGTTTGTCAGAAATCAACAATTGTTTGTTTTTTCGATGTTACAACTCCCTTGCTAGACACTTTGTATTCCACTTATAAGGCCCATCTCCTGCCTCGGCTCAAGATGCCAGGGGGCAATGAACTATCTTCATGGACGTCCTCCCGCAGCTAAGCATTGAAGACCAAAAAGCAGTGGGGGAGGTCCACTACTTCACTCTCGGCCTCAGCTGGACGGTCCTCCCCGAAGACCGAAGGAAAGCACACAAGGTTGTACACAAGACAACTCAGTTCTGGCTGGGTCCTAGGCCAAGCTCTACTGAAGGTTCTACTTCGGATCGTACCTTCTCTACGTGCAATAGACGGAAGTTGTCCTCAAAGAGTTTCACTCTAGCAGTCGCGGTTATCATTTTGGAGGACAACCACTCACACAAGGCCCTTACACAAGGGTATTAGTGGCCGAACATGAAGGCAGAAGCTAAGCAGATGGTTAGGGCATGTGACCGGTGCTCGAGGTTCTTCTCTCTCCTTCATCAGCCTGCTTAGCATCTCAGCCCCCTCTCTAGCCCCTAACCATTTGCTCAACGGGGGCTGAACATTGTCGGCAGTTCCTAATAGCGTTTGGGGGTTTTAAGTTCTTGATCACTGCCACCGATTACTTCAGCAAGTGGGTGGAGGCCAAGCCCTTGGTCACTATCGAAGATCGGGACATCAAGAGATTTGTTTGAAGGAACATCGTTTGTGGGGGATTTGTTCAAAGATTTCTGCCTCAAACATAGGATACGGTTCTTCAACTCAACCCCTTCCTACTCTCAATGCAACGGGAAGGCCGAAGCCTCAAACAAGATCATCCTCGAGGATATGAAGAAATGGCTCCTAGCACCCAAGGGAAGATGGGCCGAGGAGCTATACAGTGTCCTATGGGCCTATCAGACAGCTCCCTGTCACTCTACTAGCCCAACTCCCTGCTGCTTGGCCTTAGGCATGGATGCAGTTATTCCTTTGGAGTCTAGCCTACCAACCATGCAGATTGAGGACTTCCAACCGGATGCGAACAATCAGTCGATCTCTATGGCCTTAGACTTGGCTGAAGAACAAAGGCACGCAGCCAGAATTCGGATAGCTGCCTACTAGTAGGAGTTATCCAAGGGCTATAACAAGAAGATTCAGTCCCAACCATTCAAATTAACCAGATGATCTAGTTCTTCGGAAGGTGGTTGGTGCAAAAAAGACAAACAAACTTGGCCCTAACCAGGAAAGCCCCTACCAAGTGACCGAGATTGTCGGAATCAACTTCTACAAACCAGAGGATCTTGATGGGACACTCGTCCCTCGGCCATGGAATGTCCAGAACCTACGAAAATACTATCATTAGTTTGTACAGCCGTGGGCCCTCTCTTGCTAATTATTTGTGTGATTCAATGAAATTTATTAGTCCCTACACTTGTTATTTCATTTCCCGTATTCATACACGGTGGTATTGTCGTACGACAGTGATACCGGTGAAATTTTTGGTCCTTATTGAACTTGGGATTCCTTGGAATTTTTTCAAATACTACCCCTCAATTCCTACCGAAAACCTCATGATTTGGTCGAATTGCCAACCATCGGGTTTAGTTGGCTGCTTAGCTACACCCTTATAACCCACCCACGGTGCTTCACCGTCCTCTCAGGCTTCTAAGCCATTCACTCAAAATTTTTCAAGCACTCACCCTCGATGGTCTTACCAAACGTTCATAGTCACTACCTACCCCGTAGTCCAGGCTCAGTAATAACTAGAGGATAGAGGCTCCTATACTACTTGAAAAATGTCAAATATCAAACATTCATACAGGTTGAAGCTTCAGCATTTGCTGATCATTCAAAAGTTGAAAAAACAAAACATCCAAGTATTCATTTTTGGCAACAATCGATGATAGTTTGAACAATTCAGACAAAAAACAAAATTGCATTGGTACCAATCGATAATAGTTTGGTGCATCTAAACCTATTAAAAATCCTGAGCTCACTCAAGAGCAGGTGGTGGAACCTTATCACCCTCGATAGGGGATAAAATAGCCTCAAGCAATGGATCAACTCCGCCCCTAACCAGGGGAAGGAGCACATCGCCTCAACTGCATTAACATTTGTGGGTTCAACATTCTCATTTGAAGCTTCAACGGGAGGAATAGTCGAGGGGCCGGTGACAATGGGCTTCTTCTGCCTATCTTTAGGGATATTCTCGAATAAAAGAGACTTGGTAGGAACGTAGGCTTCCTTCAGGGCTCGGGTCCATCCGATAGCGAAGGCTTGCTGCAACAAGTCTGCCACTCGGCATTGATGCCATTCATCTGGTCCAGGTACTTGCGTTCAGCCTCATCAAACCCTTCATTACAACCCTTTGCATTGGCCTCCTTGATCTGCCTCAGAAGCTCAAAGACTTTGGCCTCAGCCTCCAACGTGACCTTCTTCGTTTGGTGCTCCGCGAGCTTAATTGAGACCATAGCCGAATCCCTCTCTTTTCTCATCTCTTCCTCTCCTCAGCCAACTAAGTCATCAAGTTCTTGTGGCTAACTTCGCTCTTGGAAAGCCCTTTCTTCACAACAACCAAATGTTGACATGACTGTAACCAACAAAGGATCAGAAGCTATCTAGCCAAGAGAAAAATTATGAAAGACATGGAGCTAGGTAATACCATCATATTTAGCTTGGCCAGTTCAGTGAATGTCCCTTCTAGGTCCTTCGGAAAGCCCTTAGCATCCTTCGACAGCACCATGCAATAGCCCAATGCCAGGGCAACATTATTCTTGGTGGCGTCCACTGAGTCCTCAACTATCAGAAGCCAATTACTCACCTTCAAAATGGATTCAAATTTTCTAATAGAAAAGACAATGGGGCTCGGTGTGCCACGTCTAGTGGCCGACTATTTTTTTGGTGCCAGAGGAGGAAGAATTACGATAGTAGGCTTGGTCTGGACTTGCTCGTCCGTTTTGGCCTTCTTCTATGAAGAGACTTCGATGCCCTTCCCTTTTCTCTTCACACGCGAGTCCAAAATGCTCTCACTCGACTAACTGATTTCAGCAGTCAGCTTTAGGGTCTACATATCCCTCGCCTTCCTCAACATCTCGTCGGCTTTTGTAGAAAAACCCTCGCCCAGGTTAATATCTCTAAACAACTGTTGCAACTTGGGATCACTGACACCCTGTAATGTTAAACGACCGTAGTCAGAAGATTCGGTACTTGATGATATGGAGATTACGGTGTCGAGAGTTAAGTGGTCTCTTGACTCCTGAATGATACCAAGTGGTTGGTTGTTGTGAGAGCCGACCGCCGGACGTCGAGGGGATGATGCTCGATATTCTTCAGAATTGTTTGGATCGTTGAAGTCCCTGTGACTGTTAGTGCTAGCACTGCTACTGGATTCGACTTGAGCTCTCAACGTGGATTGGTAGGTGTTGACATAACCCAACAGTCGGGTGCACCTCCTCTCTCGCCATGAGATGGCTAGCACTTGGTCGATCCAAGGCTTAAATGCCCTCTTTTTCAATCGATTGATGACACGCTTCCCTACAAAGAATGGATTGTTAGCCAAAGCCGAGCATCTAAGTCTACAAAAATGAAACACAAATGCCAAACGTACCTACATGTCCTATGTTCTTAGGGATGCGATGTAACCTGAAGTTGTTGAGGCTGAATTCAAACTCTCCCCTCACAGTCACGAAGTTATTGGCGTATTTGTCCAAGTTCGATAGCTTCTTGATTATTTTTCTTTGACCATATTAGCAAGCCAAGAACCTCCTATTTGAGACCTTAATGTGACCGACATAGCAAACGCCGAAAAACTCCTTGATCTCAAAGGTGACACTGAACTTCTCTCTCAGCTCGATAATCCCCATCATAGTTCGGTAGAAATTAATTGTAACTCGGGGAGGTGATCAATTGAAGGGTGTGTAATACTTCCCTTAGAAATCGATGAAGAGGGAACTAAACGCCCCCTTGGATAATGGCCATCAATGGCATGATGATCATTGGCAACAAGGCTATCCCCCATTCGAATCAAGTCTATGTAGACGTCATCTAGGATGCCGCAGGTCTATCGAAAGTTTGCTAAGGTCTTGGCATCATTGAAGAACCAGGTGTATTGATTCTTGTCCATGTTCGACACCCCAATATAGCCAATTGGCCCTGGTTCCTTGGTGTGGGATGATAGCACCTGAGCTGAATTCACCTCGATCATGCTCGGACATCCTATTCAAAAGTGCACAAGTGTTAAAAGTATGCTAAGATGTGACAACCCTAGACGACGATTAATTAACACACATATTTGTATATCTTATAGCTTAGTGGATTAGTTTTAGACTTGCATACATGGTTAATTTTGAGTGTTTTGACTGATATTGCACGTAAAGTATGTTTCTACTTGTTGTAGGAAAATTATGTTGAAAAGCTATTCCGGGAAGTTTTCGAGACTCCTGGATGATTTAAGAAGTTATTCTGAGGTGAGAGCCAAGTGTTGACATGATTGACGCTCAGGAAGAAAGCAAAAAAGTATCTAAAGAAGCCAAGGGTTACTGTTGTCAAAGTTGATGTACTGATATAAAACATCCGGATGTATCCTTCAAAACATCTAGATGATTTTCTTGGACAAGGAAAACCCAAGTAACCAGAGGACTAGAACATCCGAATGATTGCCACAGAACATCCAGATGTTTATGCTAAAAACGCCAAGTAAAAAATCCAGAAAGCCCAAACATCCGATTGTATCCCTACAAAACATCTGGATGTTTGTCAAGTATAGCAGACCTATCAGAAAACGAGAGATGATGAAGATCCGGATGTTTTGGTTAGAAGAGAAACATCCTAAAGATAGATCCGGATATAAAAGAATCAAATAAATGGACCACAATAGTAACATCTGGATGTTTTCTACATACATCTAGATGTTTAAAAGAAAAATTGAAGAATGAAGAAGGCAGAGGAGGAAAACATCTGGATGTTTATCGGTTACATCCGGATGTTTTGTACGTAGCTCAACCACTTTTGTTAACTTTTCAAGATACTTTGTTAGACATTTTGAATCAACTTTTGGACCACTTGCTAAGGAGAATACCTAGACCAATGTGAGAGGCAATCAAAGAAGGTTGCTTCTAACATTTTGGAGGCTTGATGATGTCATAAATTTGCCTTTTTAGCAAAACTTGGAGGTTAAGTAAGGATTTTTCCAAGACACTTTGCTTCAAGAGGAAGAAAGCTAGTATTATAAATAGGAACTTTTTATGTAATAGATAGAGATATCTAGAGGCAAAAGTAGAAAGATAATCTTAGACTTAGATACGTTTTGAATAAATTTTGAAAGTTCTAGTTTTGTACTTTAAAAGTTGAGTTCTATTTATAGTTGTGTTGCACTCTTACTTTCTAGTAAGCAAGTACCAAGTTATTTTTTATATTGTACTTCATTATCTAATGTACTTCTTCATTTGAAGTTAAAGTTTCAAGTCCAACTTTAGTTTTCAACCATGATTCCCATGTTTTCTCTTTTGATTTCAATGTTCATCTTAAGTATGTTAGGCTAAATTTAGAAGGCCTAGTCATGGGATGACCTTCATCTCATGTCTTGGGCATGAATATCTTTTCAAATGATTTTCATAGCATGTTAGGAGGTGAGTAGAGTTCCAATCTCAAAATCTAGAGTGGAGTGTTATAGCCTTGATTAGTTATGCTCGAAATTAATTCTGGTATATCCAATACTTGGTTCCATGTCCTTCATATCAAAACTTATTGTCTAGGGGACAAAACTTTCCTCTTTACATATCTTGGTCATGTTAGAGTTTCAAAGATTGATTTTTCAACCAAGGTCATAAAGTTTTGATCCTTGGTTGAGTAGTGAGAAGAAGATATCCTATGTTCAAGTTAGAAAAGAAGTAACCCCCATGACAATGCCTGTTTTCTTTCATTAACAAATCTTGTGTTTAGTATTCTGTTTTAGGTCCTAATCCTCATATCCAAATGAAAAGGAGTAGCCTCCTAAGTGCTAAAGTTCAGTACGAAAACGTTACCAACTCAAAAATCAATTTCCTTGCGCATCGATACTTGAACTTCACTAATATACAATCCATCAGAAGAAGTGGAAAGTTTAGATTTAAACTCTGACCATGCCTAGCGGCACAATGATGTACTAAGTTGGGAACGACCAATGATCTCGTAAACGATGCAGAAAAAGTTTATAAATATATGAAAAATGCACATAAATGAAGGAAAATTGAGAGAATGGTGAAAGAACCTCACCTGGGAGACGAAAGCGGTGAATGATGATTGGAAAACTGGGCTTGAGAAGAATCGGATCGCAAACAAGAAGCTTGAATGCTTAAGATCTCAAAAGGTTAGAGAGAGAAAGAGAAGCGTGAGTTTCTCTCTCTTCAACCTCCCCTATTTGTACAAGGGCACGGAGTTTGAAGCATCACATGCGAGAGACTGAAGCATTCCATTTTCATCTGTTGGATCATGGAAGCATGGCAGCATCCCCAAGCATGATGGTTCGCATGTGTTATGCCCTCTCAGCCTTAGGTATTCTGAAGGTTGGGCCCCAACCCTTTTACGATCAGTACATCTCTACAATCGGCATTGAGCAGAAGAATTGAGGGGATATTATAGTAGGCGAGATTTACACAATAGTCCACGCCTTTGGTCCACGATCACTTTCATCCCATCTGTGTTGGGCCCGAACTAGACTAGGCCCAAGAGCAGTTCTATTGACACTCAATCGATGGGCTTGACAAGGCTGCCTAGTGTGCCTTGGTCAGTGCGAAGAGCACGACATGTCAGGCTCAGCCAAACCCTCACTTAGTCAGTGATCATCAGGAGGGATGTCCTTAAGTCATGACCTCTGCCCATGCTGTCGATGACTCTACGCTCGGTACGGCCGCATAGAGACATACTCCCCACCTTGCGAATAGTTGGATGAAAGAACATGGGGGAGGTGGTTATTAGACATGAAAACGCGCTTGTCCAATCTACAGAGATATGGGACACGTGGCGAGAGCATCATGATCTTTGGACCACGACTCGATATTTTCTATCGAAGCTTCAGGCAGACTATTGGGTTCTTCCTCTATAAATACTCCAAGGGCCTCCTAACCTCAAATACACACACTATTGACTCATACACTT
Organism: Arbutus unedo; assembly: GCA_014822125.1. Lineage (NCBI taxonomy): Eukaryota > Viridiplantae > Streptophyta > Magnoliopsida > Ericales > Ericaceae > Arbutus > Arbutus unedo. The sequence goes on along the minus strand of JABCMJ010033668.1, from coordinate 2,467 downwards.
TCAAGTTGATTTCACTCTGTTTCAGAAGCTAACTTGATCGTTTGAGTGCCCACAGGAGACTCAAACCCGGTCAGCACTAACCTAATATTTAGAGTTATTTTGCAGCTTAGAGAAAGGTCCAACCGATTCCAATGAGAGGTTCAACCCCTGGATTCTAGACTCCACAAAAGCAAATACAAATTAAAAAAATACAAATTATAAAAAAATTAATATTGTTTTATTCCGATACGGTCAGGTGTTTTGTAAAGACCCTAAATTTTTAAATAAAAATAAATAAATAAATAAAAAGAAAAAGAAAAATTAAAATTTTAATGTATGAAATTATTAATTGATTAAATTGGTTTTGTGCGATTTTATTTTTAGTCATGCATTATGTTGGACTTGTGTCTATTCATGAATTTGTGCATGTATGTGTTTGGGCCCAATCCATTAGACTAATCCTTGAGTCCAAACCTTAGCCCATCAGCGATTTATGAAGTTTGATCCAAGCCTTGACCCAAGCCCAACTTGGTTTTATTCAGCCCATGACCAAAATTCTTTTGGTTTGATCCAAAACCTATTAGATCAGTCATTTTCCATGGAACTTGTCACATGGGATTATTTTCCTTTAGTCATGATCAGCCCTCATGCTCTTAATCTTTTTGACGTTGGTAATCTTCTGCAGATGACCATCACACATTTAGGTAACTTGTAAGTTACCTCTACCTGAGCAAATATCTCCTCCCCCATGGGTATGCATCACTTGACCCTCACTCCTTTCTCTCTGAGCAAATCCTCTCTAAATCTTTGGTTTTTGCCTCAAAACAAACCATTGCAATCATATGATTCCTGCAGAAATTTCACTCACCAATGGCACTCCATGCAAAGCTCTTTCTCACACTCAATCTCCCTCTATTTGTACTCTGCCATACTCACCATCCCTTATACGATTTTTCAGTGCTTCAGAAAGTGGAGAGAGTGCCATTGTTGAGGGTTACAGGTCATTACGGTAGGGAGAGAGAGAGGAAGAGGGAAAACTTCCTTTGAAGTTCAATCATCCAAATCCAAGTCGTAGTCCTTGAATTCAAGCTTCAATTATTCGATACCAAGGTAAATAGAACTCTCCCTAACCTTTAATTTATGCCATTGATCCATATTGAGCTCCACGGAGCTCAGAGAAAACAAAACCCAGTACTGTAATTCGTAGAAGATGATGTTAGCACCGGTGCCTTAATTTTGTTAGCACTTGTGTCTTTTCTTGCAGCACTTTACATTGTTTTGTATTTTCATAGGTGCATCAGTGCCTTCCCCTTGCAGTACTTCTATTTTGCATGAAAATGTGACTTAGCACCGGTGCCTCTAAAAACCTTACACCGGTGTCTTACCTCTCTGTATCTCATTTATGTGCTATGGAATGGACTTAGCACCGGTGCCTCTGTTGTGAAAGCTTGACACTCAGGTTCTGACTTAGGCTTGTTAAGCCAGGACTTGTTTTATGGCAGTGCACTTATTTTCTATAAATAAATTTAAGTAAATACATTTATTTACTTTAATTTTATTTAATGAAAATAAGGAAGTACTCTCCATTTGGAAACAATGGCATTTACAGAAAATTGAAATTCCATCCGAATCAAAATGTCGTCCTCCCTATTTTAGTATAAAATCGAAAAATCACCCGTTTTCTTCCTATAGTTTTGGCCCAAAACTCACCCTAGACTTATGCGTTTGAGACATATGAATGTACCATTTTGCTTTTAAAAAAATCAAGGAATCATTTTCGAGACTTTTTATCCCCTAAATCGAAATTTCGAAAATTCAACTTTTTCTATTTTAAAACAGCAAAATTTTTCAAAAAAGTAGAACATCGCCTTAATTCTTACGTAATGACTACTACACCTATAATCAAGCTCAGATTATTGTATTGAAACTTTAGGTATCATATATCATTATGAGTTGATATCTTATTCAAGGGATAGCATGCTAGGAGTTGTTTTGCGATTATTGCTTATGTGCTCATATCTAATTTTATTGTATCATTTTATTTATTTATTAAAACTTGCATCTCCTACACATCATCATGCTATCGTGAGTCTAGTCATTTGAACGAAAGTTAGATAGAGTCAATAAGGAATGTGTTGAGGCTAGTAGAAATGTCACCTGAGATTTTGACACAATTCTTGGAAAGTCACGAACTTTGTAACGAAAATTGAGATTTTGAGAAAACTCTTATACGTTGTGACTTGAATTTTGGCTTACTCCTTGGGGAGACGTGTTAGGATGTCTTTAGCCAGGATATGGATTTTAGCCGAACTTTGTCTGCTATCACTGGGCTGTGTCTTGGAACGGAGTCGGTCACGTCTCATGTATTTAGCCAAGTTATGTTGTGAGCCAGTTATGTTCGTAAACCGTGTTGTGTCTTTTCAAAAATAAAACATAGTTGAAGGGTAGGAGTTAGATATTTTCTAAGTCAAGGCACGACTGACCGGTC
>JABCMJ010033667.1:0-10642 GCA_014822125.1 Arbutus unedo | reverse complement strand
AAAGAATTTAAAAAGTATAAAATTATGTCTAAAAATTAAAAAATGTTACTAAAGACGACAAATAAGTTAAAAAATTATGTTTTTGATTTATTTTTGTCTTTTCTGAATTTTTTTTAAATTTGGCCCATGATTTATAATTTTTTTGAAAATTCTTGTCGAGATAAATTTTTTTTTAATAAATATCACAATTTAAATAGACCCTTTTTTCTCACTCTCACGAATTAAAGGTCTGATCAATGGCTGCATAATTTGTATATCTGATATTCCAACAAAATTTGTCGCCATACTTCAACAGATGAGGAGTTTTAATTTATTATACTCGAATATTGTCTAGAGATTTCGTTGATCAATGCCCCGCGATATTTCGGTAGGATTCCTGTTGTTGCAAGACGGATAATAAAAATAAGAAATGATAAGTACTAAGAGAAATGATGGACCAATCAAAAAAACAAATTAACATTATCCGGTATGTTGTTATATACAGTTTTGTAGAGAGTGATATTATAAGGTCAATACACATTACTCTACTACCCCCAACCACTCCACCACCACCACACCACGATCACCGCCACCGCTACCTTTAACCATCACCCCTATTGCTGCTACTTTCGACCACCACTACCCCCATCGCCACCAACTACCACCGCCGTCGCCACTATCGCCGCCGACCACCAACACCATCACTACACCACTGTTGCCGCCGCCACCCTATCGCCACTCCTGCCACCACCTCCAACGACCTTTATCACTAGGGGTGTAATCGGTTCGGTTTTGATCAATTTTTTGACACAAAATTTTGAAATTGATTAGTTCAAGGTGTAGATTATAGCCCCTAGACCTCGACCAATTTTCGATTTGGACTGATGTTAGTTTGGTCTTACTGAAGTTCGATCGGTTCTTTCGATTTTTCGAGTTTCATGACTCGGCTTTTATTTGGGAGTCACAAAAAAAATTTGGACTCTAAAAAATATTTAGTCATGATTTTTTTCAAAATATCCTTTATTCAAAACTCTATAAGAAAAATAATAATTTTTAGGCTTATTTTTTTATCTCAAATTTCCATGTTCCTTCCATGTTCCAATGTTAAAAAAATAAAAATAAAATAAAATCTAATGTTCCAATTAAACATCTATCAAGTAGAAAATCAACTGATAGGATAGTTTGGATTAAAAAAAATCAACGGCTATGATTTAAATAGAAAATATTTGGTTCGGTTCGATCTGTTTGGTTAGAAATATACCAGAAACCAAAACTGAACCGCAAATCAAATTTTTTTTTTCAAAAAACCTAAACCGATCGAAGCCTTTTTTGGACTGACCGAACTGAATCGATTTCGATTGGTTCAATTTTTTCGGTTATGCTTTCACCCCTATTTACCACTACACCATCTCCATAACCGCCGCCGCTGCCACCTCCGACCATCACTACCACCACCACCCACCACGCCACCGCCACATACGTATATTCACGCAATTTCAGCAAAATATCTCTGTTCAAAATTCTAAACATCCGAGTGGGATATACTGAAAATAATCCAATCCAAATCAAACATGGAATTAGATTTGACTGGTATTAAAACAATATCAGAATAAATAATCTCAGGACTATTAATCTCACTAATTTTAATTCATGAATCAAATGAGGCCATAATTTTTTTATTTTTCAGCTAGGTCACCATAATTTTTCTAAATACGTGTCTCTTTAAGGTCCACAACGAGTCTCACTTCAATTATCAGAGTCATTTATTTTATAAATTTTAATTTTTTGGCCAATCTTGTGTAAAATCAATCAATTCCCTTATCGGTAAATATTTGACTATAAAACACTAAATATAATCTAGAATTTTAAAGTATAAATTTAAATTTAAGATTCAATATTTAAGTTAAACACATTCAACTATTCGACAGAGTTAACTTTTTTTCAAACTAGTTAAAAAACAACCGTTATAAAATAAAAGAATCTAATTATTTAACTTGTGCTTAGTGTAATCCCACAAAGATCTGAGTAATATTCACCTTTTGTTTTTTAAAAGAGTTAATAAAATTATACTCGTTGACTTGAGGATGATTTTTACATTGATTGTGAAAGAAAGACCATTTTCAAGATTCTAAAATAAATGGCCCATTTATTTAGTGTGCATTCTTAAATAACAAACACCACATTGTCGTGTGTGGACCTCAACTCCACGCGACCCTCAAGAGCGTGCTGTATACCAGCCGCCACTCATGGATACAAGTAGGGCATCAAAACACGATCTCGGCGTCTCAACGCGCGTGTTTCTGGTATTACCGTTGCTTCATTTGGCCTCCTCCTCCTTTAGCTTTTGCTTCTTTTTCTGTTTTTATTTCTTACTTTGGATGGAAATTATTGAACCTTAATTAATCTGCAGCTAAGACATCATCGTCGTCATCATCTTTACAAAAGACCCACCTTTACTTGTTATATATCAGTTTGATTTTTTTATTAAAATTTTGAGCTTAGATTCGTGTATGGGAAAGGTTTTGTTGCACACATGTGCCTTCCATTTCTCCCACCCCACCCCTCCCCACTTCTCTCTCTCTCTCTCTCTCTCTCTCTCTCTCTCTCTCTCCGCCTTTCTTTGCCTCCAATATAGAGAACAAGCTATAAACTTGGATTGCTCAAATCTTTAAACCTCATTTACAGGGTGTTTCGATCATAAAAATCATAGCTTTCCGTCTCTCCCTCCGGCCTCTCTCTTTTACGTATATTTTTATGTATTTATGTAGAATATAGATACAAAGATAATAGACATATGCCACACATATGAGGCATTTGCTGGTTGATGGAGGAGAGAAAAAGGTGCAGTTTTCTTCGTGCTCAGGTAAGCATTGTGCCTCTTTCTTTATTTCCCCTTCTCTTTTTTATGTTGATTCCTTTTCCTTTATGGTTTTGTGGCCTTAATAGAGTACAATAAAAACGATGAATTGCATTAAAATCTATAACAGAAGGGAAAAATTCAAAATCTGATGGAAATGGGGTTGATGGGTTGAACGGTAGATATTTGCATGAGATTGGAATCAACTTCATTGTCTTTGTCTGATAGGTTTGTATGGAATTGGCATTAATTTGTAATTTGATCATTTTCAGAAGATGGGAATGGGGAAAAAGATTTGTGTAAAACATGTTAACCTGTTATTGTTGTGTGAACAGGACATTGATTTGGGGGATTTTTCTGATGATGCCAACCAAAGCTGAAAGGATGAAATCCAATTCTATTTTTGGTATAACTGGAATTAAAGATGCCATTTTTCAACTGGGTATTCATGGGGAAGAAGAAAAAACTTCATATTATAAACCAGCACTAGCAGGGGAGGATTATTGATTTTTGGGCGTTGAATAATAAGATACTATGGAGGCACCAGCAAGCACACCCCGGAAAAAGATGACCAAACAATTGACCGGAAAACGAGATGACACTCCCTTGCACTCAGCCGCTAGAGCCGGGCAGCTTGGCGTTATTACGGAGATTCTAAATGGCGCCCGGGGAGAAGAAGAGTTGGAAGAGTTATTATTGAAGCAAAACCAAGCTGGGGAAACAGCTCTCTTTGTAGCCGCTGAATATGGCTATGTGGACGTGGTTAGGGAGATGATCAAGTACTATGATCTTGGTGCAGCGAGTATCAAGGCTAGGAATGGTTTTGATGCATTGCACATTGCTGCCAAACAAGGAGATTTGGGTATGTCTATAGTATGTAAACTTGTCTGTTGGATCTCCAGTGTTTTATCTTCAAGTAATGCCTAAACAAACAGATAAAGGCATAGGAAACCATATTTTGTGATGTAGATGTAGGTGAGTCGTGCGCTTATAATTCAGTAAGAAATTCATATCAAGAAACTTTTTAGTGACAAAAATGCAACAGACACACCATTTCTGGTCAAAGATTCTAGATAAAAATTTCAGGGTAGTGTTTGATTAGCTAGAATGATTTTGGAAAGGAATGGAGTTGATCATTCCTTGGCCTCTCAGTGGAATGGTCGTTCTACTAAATTGGTGAATGATGTTTTCTTTTGTTATGTATGTTCTGTTATTTCAACTTTCAAGTTAATTACCAATCCTTCCAGCTTCATTTCAGGAACCAAACATGGCCTAGAAGACTAGGATTTTCCTTTCTTCTTCCTTTTGTGACATTGAGTTTTACTTTGGCTTGTTGTAGAGGTGGTGAAGGTGCTAACGGAGGCCCATCCAGAGCTATCTATGACCGTTGACATGACAAACACAACAGCTCTGCACACGGCTGCGACACAAGGGCACATAAAGGTGGTGAATTTCTTCTTGGAGTCGGAGAGCAGCCTTGCCACTATTGCTAAGAGTAATGGGAAAACAGCAATGCATTCTGTAGCGAGAAACGGGCATGTAGAAGTAGTGAAGGCACTTCTGAGTAAGAAGCCCGAAATCGCTACAAGGACTGATAAGAAGGGGCAGACCGCTCTTCACATGGCGGTGAAGGGGCAGAACCTTGAAGTGGTGGAGGAGCTGATTAAAGGGAATCCTTGTTCAATAAACATCGTTGATACGAAGGGAAACACAGCTTTGCATATAGCAACAAGGAAAGGGAGGGCTCAGGTAAATTTGCCCTTTCTTCTTTTGATCCACTTCTCAGTATCGATGATTGCTTTGTTTTATATTTCAATTTTGTTTGGTGTAGCAGTACTAGTTCTGCTGATTTCTTAAACATGATCTGCTCTTTTGGTTTGAGTTCCTGGTTGTAGGCCTATTTTCGTGTTCAACACAAAAAAAGAAAACATTGTTGTAAGAACACAAGCAAGAGCTCAATATTACAGTTGTCAATGGCCCGTATAAGTTTTCAACTAGTCATCCTCCTAGATAGTCACTTGAACTTATTCTCGTCTATTGACTAACACATGCCTCATTAAATTTGTGCAGATTGTTAAGTTGCTACTTCGTCACAATGAAACGGACACAAAAGCCGTTAATCGGTCGAAGGAAACTGCCATTGACACAGCTGAGAAAACAGGACAGGCCGAAGTGGCAGCCATACTGAGGGAACACGGCGTCCAAAGTGCCAGATCCCTCAACCCAAACGCACAAAATCCTGCCCGTGAACTGAAACAAACAGTGAGCGACATCAAGCATGAAGTCCACCACCAGCTCGAACACACTCGCCAGACTAGAAAACGTGTCCAGGGCATTGCCAAACGCCTAAACAAGATGCACAGTGAAGGCCTCAACAATGCCATCAACTCCACCACAGTGGTTGCTGTTTTAATCGCCACTGTCGCTTTCGCGGCCATTTTCACCGTCCCAGGCCAATACGTGGACGACCCAAACAACATTCCCCCTGGCCTTACGCTGGGGGAAGCGAATATCGCCCCTAAGGTCTCGTTTATAGTCTTCTTCGTGTTCGACTCTATTGCCCTTTTCATTTCTCTTGCCGTCGTGGTGGTGCAAACGTCTGTTGTTGTTATAGAGAGCAAGGCGAAGAAGCAGATGATGGCTGTCATAAACAAGCTGATGTGGCTCGCTTGTGCACTTATTTCAGTGGCGTTTTTGGCGTTGGCCTTTGTGGTGGTGGGTGAGGAGGAGAAGTGGCTGGCGATTGGGGTGACGATCATAGGGTCGACCATCATGGCGACTACGTTGGGGACCATGTGTTATTGGGTGGTTATGCATCGGATTGAGGCCTCGAATTTGAGGACTATAAGGAAGAATTCACGGAATAGCAGGTCGCGGTCATGGTCAATGTCAGTGGTGTCGGATTCAGAGGTCCATACTGAGTACAAGAAAATGTACGCGATTTAAAAGATTGTGCGCCTAACTTCTTTTTAGCATATGGCGTACCAAGTTGTCTTTTGTAATCCTGCTCATTGTCTTTAATGTGTACAGTTCTTCTAATTGAATGGTAAGTACTTTGGTTACCCTATACAAGATTAGCACCTAGATTTTCTTTTATCTCTATTTTATTGCATTTTCAATAGTTAGATCACATGGAAATTTTTTACCCCTCAAGCTCTAACTTTATTTAATGAACGAAAATGCACCGAATACGTTGAAATTTTGATCCGGAAGACTTGAACTTCAAGGTTGGTTATGCAAGTCATAGGGTTGGGTCATGGTTTGTTGACATTCGTATATTTCTGCAAATGGGTGTGAAGTAATTATCTGATTTCGGAATGAAAGGGGCACTATACAGTACTCCTAGTGTTGCAATTTTCTATGAAGTCAAAATTCAGAAGAAGCTTCTGATTGCAATTTTCTAAAACCAGATTGCTATCAAGTGAAAATTCAAAAGAAGCTTTTGACTTTTTCACTGGGAAAAAAGTCTAGTATACAGATGTGTCCGGACACATCCGAACACAAATATGTTTCGGACTATTAAATGCACATAAAATTCCTAATAGGTTGAGAGTTTCACGTACATCTAACGGCTCGAAACATATTTTTGTCCATAACATTAGTCTTACTAGGGTGGCCCACATATGATACTACTAGGGTGGGCCACATATGATACGGTGGCTGCTCCAACAGAATCGATAACCCCTTTCTGCCTTACCCACCATAGCCATACGTAACTTCTCTTTTTTCACCCTTTTTGCATTACCGGTTGACATCATCTTACATTATCCCCCTCTCTTTAATGACCTTTTTCTTATATAAGAAAAATGTATCACTGAGTACCAAAAGAATAGGTAGAACACTAACATATAGCATTTCAACCGTACATGTCCTAAACATTTACCCTGTAAAAAAAGAGGGCTTTGATATCGCATTGTTGTTTGAAATTAGTAGAGCAGAACTTGAGTATGTTCAAATTTGTTCGTTAAAATTTTAACAAATTTGAACTAAAGTTTGAGCTCAAAAAAAAAAAAATTTAACGAGCTGAGTTGACTTAGGTTTGCGTTGAGTTCGAGCTTGTTCATGAATCTTAACGCGTTAAAAAATAATACATTTATGCTCGACACAGAAATTTAGGCTGCAAATAGAATCTCTATTGTGTAAAATATATATCCTAACTTGAAAATGATAATTGAGCGGAAGCTAAATTTTTTATAAGCAAATTCTTTCCCTACTTGTCTTTTGAATATATATACTTCAAAAAAAAAAAAAGAATTAATAGGTTATTATGGGTCCTATGGAGTTTGAAATCTGAATTAGACCTCTCAAAATAATATGGTGAACCCTCTGGCTAATCTTGCAAAACACTCAATACTAAATTAGTGTCGACTGAGGTTGGATCTCTGGCGGGCACTCCAACGATCAAGTTAGCCTTTAGTAAGAGCAAAAGCAACTTGAAAGTAGAGTTTTAGCGCGATCGTGTATGTACCTGTAGTAGGAGTGCCCTTAGAGTATTTATAGAATAAGAACCCAACTGTCTACTGAAGGTTTCGATCGAGAATGTAGTGTCATGGTCCGAAAACCACGGTGGTACTGCCATGTGCCCCACATTCGTGCGAGTTGGGCGGGTATGTTTGCACTACCTACCCCATGTCCATACGAAACATAGGGAACACGTCCCTACGTGTCGTGGCCCAGCAACGTACCCTCATTGTAAAGCCAAAGGTTGAGACATGCTTCTTCTTTAGTGTATGATTATTCACCGAAGGGTGATGCCGAGGGGTGATACCGAAGGGTGAAGTAGTTGTCACGATGCCGAGAGTAGATCATATCTCTCTTGGGTCTGGCTCAATTTGGGCCCAAAATAAATGGGTCGTCGATGATTGTGGGTCGAAGGCCCATTATTGTATATTCCGGCCAATCACAATAGTTCCTCAATTCCTATGTTTCAGGGCCAATTGAAAAGAGAGATTGATCATCATGAGGCCAGAGCTTGACACCAAGGCTAACAATTGCTGAGGGATTGCCTTCCATTCGAAACGTCCCTTTTTGAGATCTTGCCACGTGTCTCTTGATCCGACGGTCTAAAACAAAACGTTTTGTTTCCCGCGTTCAATGCCTCGTACTCCATGCCTCGCTATAAATATAATGTCTTTAGGAGAGAGAACATTTTTATTCATATTATCTCTCTAAGATATCACTTTGAAAGCTATTGACGGTCCAGTTTTTCGCATCTTCGTTTTTTCAACCATCTGATACTTTCCAGGTATGTTTTTACAAGTCTAGATTCTTCGTTTTTCGCTCATCTTTAGTCTTTCAATTATTTATGTGCGCTTTTGAGTGATTTTCTCGCATTTTTCTTTGAAACCGCTATTTGGGGTTGTCACATTAGCCCCAGAACAAGTCGGGTGTCCCGTTTTTCGACCGAGTATCAAGTACTTTGGTTGATCATCCTTTATGCGATGTCGATTGTTAGGTCTTGGCTTTTATTTAATCCGTGCACTTTTGAGTAGGATGTCCGAGCTTGAAGTGGATTTGGCTCAGGTGCTATCGTCTTCCTCCGAAGAGCCAGGACCGAGTGGTTCCATCAAATTGTCGGACGATGACGCACCAGTCAGTAATCGGTATACCCAATTCTTTAATGATCCGAATAGCTTAGCAGATTTTTGAAAAATGTATGGCATTCTTAATAATGTTATAGTCAATCTGGTCCAGCCGAGAGATAGCCCCGTAGTTTGACGATCGATAAATTGTCATGTCATTGATGGCTATCATCGAGGGGGACATTCGGTTCCCCCCCTCCATCTCTTCCTTCGACAATTGCTATACACTCTCTGAGGGACTACTTCCAAGGTAACGATTAATTTTTATAGAATAATAATGGGGATAGTCGAGCTCAGGGAGAGGTATAACCTTGCCTTCGAGATCAAGGCGCTGTTTGCCATATACTATGTCGGTCACAACATGATGTCGAATAGAAGATTCTTCACTTGCTGAGCAGGACAGCGTAGATTGATTCGTAACCTGTCAGACTTTGACAAGTACGCAAATGACTTTGTCACGGTGAGGGGAGAGTTTGAATTCGCCCCTAGTGAGCTTTGCATACACTCGGTGCCCCACGTAATAGGATTCTCCAGTAAGGTCAACCTTTGTGCTTTTATTATTGCAACGTTTTTTGCTCAGTTTCTTATTTGTGTGCCATCCTCTACAGGGAAGCGTGTGGTCGATCGGTTGAGGAAGAGAGCACTAAAGGCTCGGATTGACTACTTACTATCCATACGAAGGTGGCATCAAAGGTGTATTGTCCTCCTTGGGTATATCAGCTCCTACAAGTCAGTGTTGAGATCTTGAGGAGACTCGCCGAGCAGTGCCAGTGACGTTGGTGCCGAGGATTCAAACGATCCCAAGCGTTCTGACGAGTACCGAGCCCCCTCAGCCTTTAGTCCTATAGTTGGTTCTCACCATAGTCCGCCTTTAGGAGTTATCCAGGAGCCGAGAGACCAGCCTACGCTAGATACCGTGATCTCTATGTCGTCAAGTACCTATTCCTCTGGCTATAGTCATTCTAATTTGTTAGGAGTCAGTGATCCTGAGCTTCGATGGCTCTTTATAGACAATGATCTCAATGAGGGCTTTTCTGCAGAGACCAAGGAAGATATGAGGCGAGCAAGGGATGTCATAACCTTGAAGCTAACGGGCGGCTCTAGTGAGCCAAGTGAGAGCCAATTGGGCCAGGCAACTTCAAAGAAGCAGTCGAAGGCCATCGGGCAACCCCCAGCTAAGCCACAATCTACCGTTCCTTCATTGCCTCCGCCTCCCCCTTCACCCCCTCCAACATTGCCGAGGACAACGCTCATTGATCGTGGAATGCCGAGCTCATCCATTGCAGAACAATTTGTGTCAGTGCTGAAGGTTGGTGACCGTCCTTTAACGGTTGATGATTCGTGGAGACGACAAAATTCACCCCCTACGCCTTTGCCGAGGGCATGCTTCTACCAAAAGATGCCGCGGGATTGCCCAAGGATCTTGAAGGGGCCTTTGCTGAAATGGCCAGATGTGTTGTTAAGGTACAGTTACCGAGCATCTTTATTTTATTCTCTTTCGCCGAATTTTTGCACTTCTCTTTATTCCTTGATTTTTCTATAGACCTGCCACTAAGTCATGGCCATGAAGAATGGCTTGGCCAAGAATGCCATAATGCAGAAGACACTGAGGTCCCAATTGGCCGAGGAGAGGAAGGCTTATATGGAGACGAAGAAGGAGAATGACTTGGCTAGGGTGGCTATCAAGTTGATCGATGACCGGTTCAAGAAAGTGACCAAGGATACCGAGGCCAAGGTTACCAAGCTGACAATAGAGGTGGTGGCTGCCGATGCCAAGGGATTCTACGAGAGCTTCAACGATGTCGAATGCCGTTACTTGGACAAATGGAGACGATCAATGTCGAGCTTGCAGAAAAGTTACAGCGGGCCTATGCTACTTGTTGGACTAGGGCTTTAAAAGAGGCTTATGTTTCCGTCGATTCTCCCCTATTTAATAATGTCCCTCTATACAAGCGAAGGAAGGCGTCTGCGGCTGTCCCTTCAACCGATCCTCCTACCAAAGCTTTGAATGAAAAGGCTGTTGAACAAGCCGTTGGAGAGACCGCAACTGACAATGCAGCCGAAGGCAACGTAGTCCTTTCTCCCATAGGGGAGTGAGTTGAGCAGTTGCCAGAGGCTGAACTACCCACTACCGATGATGCCAAGATTACCAAGGATCCACTAGCTCAAGAATGAGCTTGGGTTGTGTAATTTTTTTTTAAATGATCCACCAAACTGTCGCGCC
>JABCMJ010033666.1:0-14205 GCA_014822125.1 Arbutus unedo | reverse complement strand
TGAATGTAACATAGAAATTATTGTATTGTGGTTGTTACCTTGCATTGACACGATGCATTTTCTAGCCTCCGACGGGAGATGTGCTAGTATTATATGACGTCTAGCCTCCGAAAGGAGATGTGCTAGTTGATGATGTCTAGCCTCTGACGGGAGATGTGCTAGTTTATGATGTCTAGCCTCCGAAGGGAGATGTGCTAGTTGATGATGTCTAGCCTCCGACGGGAGATGTGCTACTTGATGATGTCCAGCCTCTGAAGGGAGATGTGCTAGTTGATGATGTCTAGCCTCCGACGAGAGATGTGCTAGTCCTAGCCTCCGACGGGAGATGTGCTAGTTGGTGTATGATAATGGAACGGATAAGAGAGATAGGAGTTCATTTGTTATTTTATCACCTAGATTTTGTGATCGCAACTTAAAGACTTGAGTATTGATTGTCATGAGCGTGTTGTTGTGAATCGTACATGAGCTATGCCGAATGATGTAAAGTAATTTCATTTTTTGTGGAATCCTGTACTCAAATTCGAAACATTTGTAATACTTTAACTTGTTATTTTGGTTATCAGACCGGGGGTGCCCTTTGGGATTGTAAAGTTTTGGAATTCTATGAACTTATTTTGAATCTAAAAGTAATGATTTAGGAGTATATTTTCAAAATTTGCAGGTTTTATTTAATATGTGAATATTTTTATCATTTAAAATCGAGGGCATGACAGAAAATATCTATCTCTTCCCCTTCAACTACGTTTTGTTTTAAAAAAGACACGACACGACTTACAAATATAACCGACTCACGACATAACTTGGCTTAATACATGAGACATGACCAACTCAGCTTCAAGACACAACCCGGTGGTAACGGATGTAGTTCGGCTGAAAGTATCCTAACAAGTCACAAAGTATAAAATTTTCTCAAAATCTTAGTTTTCATTACAAAGCTTGTGATTTTCTATGACTAGTGTCAAAACCTTGAGTGTTATTTCTACTAACCTCAAAATGTTCATCGTTGACTCCGTCTAAATTTCATTCAAACGTCTAGACACATGATAGCATGATAATATGATGGAGATGTGCATTTTAACAAATAAAAAAGATACTATGATAAAGTGAACTATTATCACGTAGGTATAATTTCATGATCTCAAATTCACAAAGAAACGGCTAGAATAAAAATTATTGAATAGGATATCAACTACAATGATAGATGATACTTAAAGTCTTAATAAGATAATCTAATAGTTATTTCTTAAAAATTTGGGCGATGTAAAATTATGCTCTAAATTTTTACTGTCTAAAATTTTTTCTGAGTATAGAAAAAATTGAAATTTCAAAATTTTGATTTAGGGGATGAAAGTGACGGAAATGATTCCTTAAATTTTTTTAGCACAATGGTATACTCATTTATCTCAAACGCATAAGATTAAGGCAAGTTTCAAACCAAACTAGGGGAAGAAAAAGTATGATTTTTTGATTTTGTACTAAAACAAGGGGGCAACATTTTAATACAGATGGAATTTTAATTTTTTGTAAATGCCATTGTTTCCAAATGGAGGGTTTTTCCTTATTTTCATTAAATAAAATCAAAATAAAAAGAATAATTGCTCTTTGCTTAAATTTATTTGTAGAAAATAAGTACATTGTCATATAAACATGTCTTGGTTCAACAAACCTGAGTCAGAAACTGAGTGACAAAATGCACAATAGAGGCACTAGTGCTAGGTTTTTAGAGGCACCGATGCCAAGTTAATACAGAAGGCACAAATGAGATACAGATGGGTAAGGCGTACACCCAAAACTAAAGCACTGATGCTCAATAAGATTATAGGCAAAATATGAAGTACTGCAAGGGGGAGGCACTGGTACTACTAAAAATGAGGCACCAGTTCACCAAGACAAATACAGAACAACGAAAGTACTGCAAAAGGAAAGCACCGGTACTACCAAAAATAAGACAACGTGCATTGATCATCTTTTCCAAAACTACAGATTATGGGTTTGTTTTCACAGAGCTCCGTGGGGCTCAAGGCATGATCAAGAACATAAATTGAGGTCAGGGAGAATTTCATTTACCTTGATATTGAAGAAACAAAACTTGAATCAAAGAATGACGTTGGATTTTGAATGATTTGAACCTTCAAATGGAGCTTCTGTATCTTTCTCTCTCTACATTGGGTTTTCGCTCAACAATGGCAGCTCCAGAACACCTCTTTGAGCTCTAAAATTTCATATAGGTGAAGGGAAGGAGATGTATATGGTTAGATGTATATGGTTAGAGTATATGTAGAATAGGTTAGAGTGTAAAGTTCTTTGGTTGCATGGAATATGGATGGCCAGTGGTAAACTTTGATTATGTTTGGAAAGAATCTGCAGAATTTTCAAAGGAGGAAAGTGGTTTTGAGGATAACCCATGGGTAAGAGGAGGTTTTGGGTTAAGTAGGAAACAAAGGAGTGAATGCCATTGGAGAAGAGATTCTTCCTCTGCCATAGCCATGTGAATGAGATACACCAAGATATGGACGTATGTTTTTTAAGAAGAGAACATGTGGGGAAAATGATGAGAAAAAGGAAAATAATTCCATGTGACATGTCCCATGTCTCATGGCTGATTTTAAGGGTTTGCTAAATGGGTCAAAGAGTTGAGTTGCTCATGGTCTATGGGTTATAGGGTTGGGCAAAACAAATTGGGTTTCGAAAAAATCTCATGTCAAAAATCAAATTTGGGCTCAACTTAGATCTGTCAAGCCAAGGTTTGGGTCAAAGTCCAGCATACACAAATCCAAATAAGTCAAATAAAATTATGTGCACATAAAATTTAAAATGTGTCTAACATTTTATTGAATTAAAGTTTTAGGGTCCTTGCCAAGGTTTTGAATACCAGATCGGCTTGAGGATTTTATTGGTACGGTACGTATCGGTACCGATCATGTACCGGGTACCGTATTGAATTTACCGCAACTATCAATATATATAAAAACCATATAGAGAAAGTCCAAAAAAATTATTTTTTTCACAATTTAAAAAAAAAATCCGGTACCGGCCGATATGGCCGGTAGGGGCTGGTATTGAGAACAGTACGATACCAGAGGTACTTGGTACTATTTTTATGCCAAAACGGTACATATCTGTACAATATGATATTCACAACCATGGTCCTTACAGCCCAGCACAACTTGAGACCTAACAGGGATTAGGACATAGAACAATCCATGACTTGGCATGGCTCAAGACTTCCCCATCCCCATTGCCCGTTACCCTTAAGTTTTAAAATAATCAATTTGTTATTCCTAAAACGGTAGGTTTTCACCAGTAGAGAAGTTACATTCATACACGATACTGACCCATGACTCTTACGAACATCAAATGACTTGTTCCAGACCTGAACAACATGCAAAAATAAACAGAATATCCAAAAATTGTATCGAAAGTTAAGAAAATATTTTTCAATTCTCGTCTAGGTTGCTCAAGCGCTCTGGAGTTCACTCGAGTATCAAAAATATGCGTACCATCTAAAAAGTCACCATAGAAATTTTTGGAGGTTGCTCTGAGCTCACTCAATCGGTCTATGCGATTTTTGGATTTTTTTCTAAAACATGGTCTGTTCACAATTAGACATTCAATATCATCACAAAAGTCTTGGTTTTACTCAAAAATAGCATCCCAACACGAATCAATCAAGAATATAAGCATCTAAACACATAATAAAAATTGAAATAAGGATTTAGCCATTACTAATTTGACATTAACATGGAATCCTACTTTGATCCAAGACTCTGACGAAATCCTAGTCTGTGAAGTCGTTCAATTCCTTGCGAGACGGATCAACACTAGGCATAACTCAAAGCCCTCGTCACCGAGATCAATCTTCCTCCTTCATATTTTTCGAGGATCTAGGGTTCGAACACTCTGACGAAATCCTAGTTTGTGAAGTCGTTCGATTCCTTACGAGATGGATCAACACTAGGCATAACTCGGAGCCCTTGTCACCGGGATCAATCTTCCTCCTTCGTGTTTTTCGAGAATCTAGGGTTCAGACACATCATTCTACTCCCACACCGGAATACCTCAAGAACTCTAAACATGATTGTCTATGTTTTAGGTTTTGTTGTTTGTCTAAAAAAATTAGGTTTTTGACTGCTTAAACAGATGCAAAAATAATATTTATGTTATAACCCTTCAAGTTCCACAAAGTCCTAATTTATCTCCAAACTTTCAATTTTTTCTTTAAAACCCCCAAAACTCGCATTTATTCAATAATTATTTAACTTAAGAAAATAATTTAAACTCAAAATCAGGACGGCCCTCACAACCTTCCCTCTTTATGAAATTTCGTTTCCGAAATTTAAACAAGAACAACTCACGATATACACCATTATGGTCTCCTGAAAACGAAAATAGTACTCACCCCTAGTATCACAATGAAATCAATCCTATCGTCTCACACCATCAATTCAAAGGACAAACTACAATCGCATATCACCACCTCACATGATCAACAACACAGCTAAGGATCACCTTACCATCAATATGTATCTCCACAAATCAGGCAAAATTCAACAACTCAATTCCTAGACACTAAACAAATGCACCATCTCTTCTCCTACCTCATTCTTGACATAGTAACATGACTCTATGACACAAGAGGACAACGACAACTATCAACGCTAGGTAAACACATAATGACATAATTGCATAATGAGAATTACTCACAAGTATATCAACAAAATTTTCAATTAACTTTCCCAAACCTCTAGCTATAAGACATGGTGATCATGTATCTCTTCTATTTAGATTTCATGAGTAATTGCATGAATGTCGAACACAATGCATAACACTCTCAACGCACCACTTCACATAAGCACATAACCACCTTAAGACCCTGTCCTATGGACTTTAGATATTCGTAATCATACTTTGGTACTAAGTAGTCACACCCCACACCTCAAGGGTATACAGTAGAGTAAAAATATAGACACAGTAAATCAAAAACCTCAAATAAATCATTAAATCATAATCTCAAATTGTAACTGTCAATGACTCCAACAAAATAAAATAGACCCTACGACCCACAAATGCCAAACTAACAATAGTTCTAACTAAAAATAAATCCCTAGCAACTCGACTTCATAAATCCTACTAACGCTCTAACCCATTGGCTCAACATCTTTACCTGAAAAGTGGTTAATTCAATAACATAAGCTGAAACTCATATAGGATAACATGTTAATAATAGAATAATAAATATTAATGATCATTCCACATCAAAACATGTAGGTTTTTCTCATTAGTAAAAAAGTATACAGTTTGCAAAAGGTTCGATTATGCAATATACTAGCAAAAATCATATGCAATACATAAGATCCCGACACAACAAACAACCAATGCACACTAGTACAATTCACGAACTCCCACTAATGGGATCACACTGTAACCCATCACAGAGTAATCACAACACGACACATAATCATGCACACAAGTTAACCATCAGCAAGTATACAATGTAGATTTATGATTATCGATTTCGTTAATCTTTTTTAAGAGTGTGATATTCCCATACAATAAGATCCCATTCACTATGCTCCCATGCACTAGGCTCACATATGTCCTCCCATGTACAAGACCAAACACAGCTCAAGACCCAACATGGCTCATGACATGGTACGACCCATGACTTGGCACAACTGAAGACATGCCCATCCCCATTACCTATTACCCATTGCTCTTAAGTTTTAGGACATGCTTATTAATCAGTTTGTTATGCCTAAAATAGTAGGTTTCCACCAGTAGAGTAGTTCCATTTATATACGACACTGACCCATGACTCTTACGAACATCAAACGATCTGTTTTAGACCCGAACGACATGTGAAAATAAAAAGAATACTAAAAAACTATACGAAAATTAAGAAAATATTTTGCAACTCTCGCCTAGGCTACACAAGCAGTCTGAAACTCGCACGAGTGCTAAAAATATACTTACTATCCAAAAAGTTAATGCTAAAATTTTAGAAGTTCGCTCAAGCGGCCAAAACTCACTCAACCAGTCTACTATTTCTGAATTTTTCTAAAATACGATCTACTCATAATCACGCCTTCAATCTCATCACAAAAGTCTCCATGTTACTTGAAAATAATTTTCAAACACGAATCAATCAAGAATATACACATCTAAACACATAATAAAAACTGAAACAAGATTTTAGCCATTATTAAACTGACATTAACATGGAATTCTACCTCAATCTAAGACTGTGACGAAATCCTAGTTTGTGAAATTCTCCGATTACTCGCGAGACAGATCAACCTTAGGCATAACTCAAAGTCCTCATCACGGGGATCGATCTTTCTCATTCACATTCTTCAAGAATCCAAGGTCCGAGTACTCATCCTACTCCTAGTACCGGAATATCTCAAAGGCTCCAGAAAATGTTGTCTACATTTTAGAGTTTTATTGTGTCTAAAAAAATTAGGTTTTTAACAACTTAAATAGTCGAAAAAATAATATTTGTAACCCCTCAAGTTCCACAAAATATAGATTTATTTCTAAACTTTCCCCAAAACTCTCATTTTTATAATAATTATTTAACTTAAAAAATAATTTAAAATCAAAACCAAGACTGTCCTCACACTCAAGATGGCTGGAAATGAGAAGTTGTCGCCCGGGGGGGAGTGGGGTGCGCATAAGTTCTCCCAAATCTTTACACCAATAAGAAAATGACATGTGGCACTAGTTGGTGGATGTGCACACACATGATTCGGAGACATGGGTGAAAACAAAGCGGTGCCATTTGACATTTAGGAGCAATTATTAAGCTATGCACGAATGAGACGAATCGACGTCGTTTGACATTTAGGGACAGTGATTAAATTGTTGGATATTCTCATGCACGAAAGAGCAGAATATGGAGACATGTGACCACAAACAATTGTAGAAAAGAGAAGAAAATCTAAAAGAAATGATTACGCATACATAGCCATGATCTAACCCTACTTCGAAGGTGAAAATTTGTTCAAATTTAAGCGAAAAACTAAGAACTATGAAACACAACTAAGTGTCAAAGGTTGCCTATAAATATGAGAGGAAAACAAGAAAGAAGTTATCTCAAAAAAAATAACAAAAAAATACATAATTTTATGTCTTACTTCTTGTTGTTTTATATAGTTTTTTCTTAGTTATTAGTTTAGACATAAATGTAAGTTTCACCTCAAGTTTACCTTTCGAAGCAACGTTTTACATTATTTTCTCTTGATTTCTCATATTTTGACTTTGGTTTTCATATTCATATGTCAAAACTTAAGCAAAATTCTCTTCCTTGAAGCTAAGAAAATAGATAACACAAACGTTTAATATTGTTAGTTATTAACTCGCATTAAAAATTTCTAAAAATGATAGTTACAAGTCTTTTATAGTACACTCCCACGCAATTGTAGTTTGGAAATGATATTTTAGCCAATAATCACAATTTTATTTTTTTGTTTTGGTCCAATTAGTTTTCATTCAACCGAAACGCCAATCAATTTGAATTTTGCAAAATAATCTAAATAACTAATTCAAAAAATAAAATAAACTATCTATTTAGCCTAACTTAATTAGATTAAATATTTTTTATTCAAACAAATTTTGCATTTGTTATTTTTAGATTAATTTTTTTATATATTGGTTCATCTCGACGAAAAAAACTTAAGAAATATAAAATTATGTTTAAAAATTAAATTTTTTTTTACTAAAGACAAAAAATAAATCCAAACAATGTTGTTTTGATTTATTTTTTTTGTTTGGATTCATTTTTTGTCTTTTCTATATTTTTAAATTTTTAAACATAATTTTATATTTTTTAAAAATTTCTTGTTCGAACAAACCAACAATTATCAAAAAGTGTATACTCTGTCAAAGCCAACACCCGTTTAGGGTTAAGGCTGTGCACGGGTATTTTTATTTTGTTTTGAAAAAATTTAAGAACATAGATATTCTGGACATATTCGCACACAGATGTATTTAAAATTGTTAAATATACGTGAAGTCCACAAATTATCAAAAGCTCCACATACATCCAACGATTCCAAACACATCGTCTAATCTTGATATTTTCGAAACATTTGTATTTCTAGCATCACTATTATTTTTAGCACTCAACGAACATATCAAGGATGCTCAGCTTCGTCCTAACTAATTTATTAATAAATGTGGTCTTTCCCTTCCTGAAGTTCTAAGCTGTTCCCAACTTCAAATCAGCAGATCGAGTCGACTAATGTACTGTTCAAGTTTAATTTAACAACCTATCTAGTTTAAAAGATACATTTAAATTTAACTTATCTAACAAGCGAGCAGATCTTGCCAGAAATTAGATTGAAGTCGACTATGGTTGGCACCCCTAAAAACGACTTCAGCAATTACAACCAACTGGATGATGGCTTATTGGGTTGTCTGTGAATCAAATATTAGCATCCCGATAACACCCAACACAGTTATCATCCATTTCCAAGATTCGGATGTCAATTGCAAAATCCAGCAAACCCGACCAGGGAAATATCTTATCCTGTCAAAGACAGCATACTCTGAACAATTCTGCCCATCTTGTTTTTTTTTGTTTTTTTTCTTTCTTTTTGTGTGTGGGTATATGCAGCCACTTGCACATGCTCGTATAAACCTTGCTATCATTATCAGTGAACAAATTCTTCTCCAATAAGAAGCTGCGAGTCCAGAAAGAAAAATCACTTTTGAAAAGAGATTAAGCCTGTCAAAGAAGATTGATCCTAAATTTTTTAATTTTTGGCCAACGAATTGGCCAACGAACAGTAATAGCCTAGGCACAAAACACATCACAAAGCTCAGTCACTAAACCAACACAAACATTTAGAAGTTACTACACAGTATCTAGGAAGCATGTCTTGACATGCCGCGGCCGCGGCCCCGACCCCTCCCAGCATACCCATATCCCCTTCCATAATAACTGCCACGAAAACGACCACCGCGGAAAGGCCCACGACCGCCACGATACCTTGAGAAATCACCAAATGTCTGCATCCAAGGAAAACGTTATCATGCCAGCTAAGAAGCACAGACAAAAGGTGGCATGTCCGTGTCCAATCCTCGGACACACTCAGAGACATGTTCAATACTCTTTTTCATGTCCATAATTAAGAAATAAAAATCTTAAACTCTTTCTGTAATGTGTCAGACACTTCGTTAGTGTCTATGACTAATAAATAAATATGTGATCTGACACTTATTGGGCACTTCATAAATGTGATTATTAATGATTTTCAATCCTTTTATCAATCTAGATTCTTCATCACTCATTGTATCTTATCTATCAAAATGTATGATTATTGTGATCTACATACACAACAATATATTTGGATGCATAAAATCAAACGTATTTCCAACATGTCTGTGTCTTATATTTTAGATAAACAATGTATCCCTTGTGTCCATGTCGTGTCATGCTTGTGTCTCGTGTTCGTATCCACGTTTCTTAGCGCATGAATGTACAATGGTGCCCTTTTGTGTATTATACAGTTCAACTATGAAAAGGGCAATGTTGTACATTCAAACGAATAAAAACTAGCAAACGAGTGCAAATGTTGAAAAGGAGAATGCAAAAATGAACTCCCAAAGCAAAACTGCAATTATCGCTATTTTACCTCTGTGTCTATCTTCATTTGCTCAGAGAACCTAGTCCTCCCTCTGTTTGATTCATTATCTAGGGCATTGGAAGAAAGGGAATCAAAGAAGTCATCCTTGTTGTAAGTGGGCTATAAAACACAAAAGCAGAAACAAAAATGATGTAAGGAGACAGAAAATGGATAACACAAAAGCTAAATTCACATGGGTTGAATCTAGCTTTGAAACGTATAAAAACCAGAAGGCTGTATCCCACTTTAACATCCATCTTCGATAACTCAGCATCGTCTTCATCTTCATAACCATCCTCATCTTCATCACTACCTTCCCCATTTCCTTCTTTCTCCTTCATATTGTTACTTTTGCCGAGGTGGCCCCATACTTCATCCTTGTTGAATTTCTCGTTCATTGCCATAAAATCAAAATCCTCTGTAAATTTTGCCACTGGACGTGAACTCTGCAAACATTTAGTAATCAAGTGACCCTTTAAATTAGTGTTAATAGTCATAATTGGTCTGTAGATCTGTTAAATCTCAAAATGTTCAAATCTATTAACATAGATGAACAAACTCATAATGCATGATAAATTAAAAGTCAGTAAACACTTTTCAGTTTTGAGCCACATCCCCAGTTCTCTACTAGTGACCCTAAATGTTGTAAGACCACACAAACCAACAATGCTATAGTCAACACACAGAAGAAAAACCTTTTAAAATAACTGTAAAAACACTTCCCTGAACTAGCTCTCACGAGCGAACTTAGTCGCAAATGAATCAAGTCAATCAACACAGCAAAAATGCATAAGATAAAAAAACATATGCACATCAATTAATCCAACTAGTCAATTTGCCGCGTAAGATATGATCTTGTTTACAAAAACATTAAAAATCAAAGTATCTTTGCACTCTCACTTAAGTCAATCCAGAAATAGATTGATTTGAAAAAATTCAGGTAATTCATTGATTCGTCTAGTAACTAAATATGATTCATTTATTAAGTTTACTAGATCGAAAATGAGGTCCCTCTATCCACGAACCATGAAACACACATTGACATAAACAGTACTCATCTATCAACGAAGCAAAGGCTAGCAAACGCAAATTATACTGCATCAGGATTCGTGCTAGGAAAGTACACTGCTATCGGATGATAACAACAAGAGAGACAATCAAAATAAGCTGAAACAAGTATCTCTGCGTAAGCATTTATTTATAACAGCAGAATACACTAATGGACATGTTTGAAGAATAAAATTGAAAGTTAAGGAACTTCAGGAAATTGTACAAAACTTGTATTTTGTTCAGGAAAAAACGTAAAAAGAACCTCCAGTTCAAAGTAGAGATAACACATTACCCCAGTTCCTCTTCCCCTTTCGCGACCTCTGTAGCCATTATGACTATGAAAAGAAGCTCCATTCAGCTAAAAGAGAAAATGAAAAAACATCTAAGAGTCCTCATTGGTGCAAATTAAGTGATCGTCCACGTGGAAGCAGCACATTAGTAAAGGAAATGTGGGAGGGAAAACAGAGATAAAAAGAGAGACAGTTAACATAAAATAAAGAATAAGGGTCACCTTCTGGCCACCATGTGAAGGTTGTGGCAGGGGCAATATGGGTGGTTGAGCTTTGGCCACTACTGCCACCGGTGGTTCTGCTGATGATGAAGATACTTGAACAACTTCCACATCCTTATGAGCTGTTTGTGAAGACTGAGATGAAGAAACTGTAGCTGGTCCAGGCTGCAACAACTGACCAGGGGTTACAAGTAAAGGGGGTGGTCTTTCTATCTGACTCGAACCCGATGTCCCAACAACAGAAGATATTGTTTGAGACATGGTTGGATATGGCAAAGACGGACCAGATATTGCACTCATCTTGTTAGAGACTGACGGTACAACAGCACTTGTCGCTGGACTTGATGTAGTCAAAGGAGAAGGTGCAGGCAAGTTGGCACTTAGTGTTGCCGGGGGCAGGGTAGGATTAAAAGCCTTGTTTGGGATCAAACTAGGTAGTGTTGTTTCAGGAGTTAGTGCACTGGATGGCGCTGGAGGCAGCATTGATGGCAAAGTTGAAGCTGGAAACGCCATGGATGCTAAATCAAGTGAACTGGTGGTACCAGGAACCAGAGGAAAAGGATAGTCCAGCAAGTTTGAAACTGGTAAGCTAGGAGCCCCAGTTGGCAAAGAAGCATTGAATCCAGGATACTGCATTGGTTGTTGCAAGGAAGGAGGCATTGATAGCCCAGGTGGTGGTCGAGGCAAAGAATGCTGGTGCAACTGAGGTAGCCCATTGGGAGGCCCATAAAACCCTTGCCAATACATTGGCATAGCTAATCCACCACCGTTAGCAGTCGGAGGAGGGGGGGAAGGGCCCCAAGACCCTATATTTGCTCCTGGTTGATACAAAGGCAAGCCACCTTGGAAACTTGCCCCTGGATGGCCCATCTGTGCCGTATGGGAACTGATATCTGCTGAAGACCCACTAACAGCAGAAGGCAAGCTTGGAGATGTAGAAGCGGGGAGAGGATAGTGAGACTGCATTAGAAAGTTGGGAGGAATTGAGAGCAAAAGTCAAGAATTTAGGACATCTTTTCTATGGTCAAGGAAGTTAATGCAACAAATATACAATTGTCTTCCGTCTTATCACCTGAATAATTGCCGGATCACTGTTTACGGGTGGTGAAGTCTGAACAGGAGGAGAAGACTTAACTTGCAAGTCCTGCAATCATACAAAGAACGATTAAGGGTGTGGCTAATAACACCAACTGAGAGAAAAATAGACATAGATCTACATAAGAAAGAAAGACACCAGCTGAAGTCTGAAGTCTACAAGGTCGTAACCACAAAATAATCATGCATTAAAGCCGAGAGAGCAATTGAAAACAAAGGTCAGAGGCCAGAGGTTGTACAACAAACACTTGAGAATAAGCATCGCCGACACGGCCTTCCATTTTTCCCTCAAGTAATGCAAGTTGTCATTAAAGGTTCACCTTTTTGTGCAACGAACTGAACATTTAACAGTATTTAGGACAATCCCCCAGTAAGAAACTAGAACTCTACAATGGAAAAGATCACCGGAAAGATAATAACAGCTACGTATAAGAAGCAGGTGGTTAATGGGAAAGGCAATTGTACAAAATTTTCGAATTCCAAGATAATCCTATCAAAATGACAAAAAGAATACCCATTTGCAAGGAGACCCAAACTAATCTTCTGAAAACCCTCAAAGGAAGTTACAATTCGTAACTTCTTAAAGCTTACCACTTACCTTTAGACTTTACAACATCTTTGAAGAAGAGAAGAAAGCACTACATTGTGACATCATCTATAAAACTACAAAAATGGTGATGAATATTTTATCCGGAGGACTAAATATTAAGTATCGGTTTGTAATATACCAATATACCAATATGATAAATACTACGGCCGTAAATGAACTTTTACTTGATCTTTATCACTAAAAGCAAGTACAGAAACAAATGAATAAGAGTTCAGCAAAATCAACAAGATACTACAATACATTTTAATTTATTCAGATTCATAAATGTTTTCCTCAATCATCAAAACACAAAAGAAGAAAATTCACTCATTTATGGTAAATGGATCCAAAAAAAGTTAATGACCAAACTATGATATATAAAAAGTAATGAAGATAAAATGGGGAGGTCAAAAATTGATAGGTCTGAGAAGAGATGCCCAGAGACTTATGAGAATGGATTTGAGCATTTCTCCTCACAATCATCAGATTAACAAGATAAACATGTCTCATCATCGCACCTACTCTATCCACAAGCATATTGAAGGATAACGGACATAATGAGCATCGACAATGAAGTAACCTCTGTATCACAAAATCATCAAAATTATTGGCTCACTAGATGATGAAGTAACCCCCTATGTTACATAATCTTCAAAATAATTGGGTTACTTGATGTCCCTTTGGAAAGTGCTGCTTCTGGTTTTAGAATACATATTTTATAGAATACCAACTGCCTAGCATGGATAAAATTGGGCAACATCATGTATGGGCCACACAAGTACAGCTACTAGACCAGGACTATGGACAGCCGAAACATATGAAGAAGAGTATTTAGTTCTCATTCCTTCTGCATCAGCCATGGTCAAAACTCAATGTCGCTTGCCTGCTTGGATAATTAAACTTGATAAACTTCAAGAAGATGGCTGGGGAATAACCATAGAAATCATGCTATCACACATACACAGAGGTAGATAGTTGAGGCCAGGGTTAACATGACGGTTAAAGTTTCCAGATTAATACAGTGGGTTAATTATATACGATATTAGCAACTACTATAGTAGTCGTAGAGGATACAAGAAGATTGTTCATCTCTACTATGGGAGGTTTACCTGGTTATGTGATTCTGTCACCAATCCAAAAAAATGAGGAAAAAAGCGTAATCATCAACGAAATGGCTAAGGATTTCACAACTTTTTTATATACAGGCAAAAACCTTCCTGGTATTGGGGAATTAAATCAATGTAAAACAAAAGAGTTTCCCGGCAAAGGGAAAGGAGAAATATACAGCATTGAATGTGATGGAAAATGGCAGCAACCAATTAAAGTGTATA
>JABCMJ010033652.1:0-10068 GCA_014822125.1 Arbutus unedo | reverse complement strand
TCACGACTTTGACTATTACATGGATTAGGCTTCGACTAGGCTTCGACGACATATCTTGCTCCTAATTTTCAATTGATGTTTTTTTTTTAGTTTCGGGTGGCAAATGAGCTTGACTTTTGCGGTCTTGGGTTATGGTTTTTACGGATCCTCAGTTCGGTGAAGTGAAAGAGTACCGAAAATTTGGTCTTCTCCTCTTATTATTATAGATCTTTAGCCTAGTCAAATATTCAACTATGTGTCAGATTGAAGACTTTACAAAATTCATACGGCGTGTAACCAATTTGTCTTTAGACTCACAATCAACGGGTGTGATAAACCGAACGCATGATGGTCGGCACACTGATGGTTCCTATGAAACTTCCTTGAAATGACGCTCGACACACCTATGTGAGTCGTAGCTACGCCAACATTCGCCAAGCAGAGCATGATGAGCGGCATAGACAATTATCCATGGGATCTTAGGAGATAAACGGTTGTCAGATGTGGAGCACGACCACCATGATGTCCAGATGTGGTGCATGTGGCGATTGTACTAGACAAGATGACCGATGACGCAATATTTTGAGACATCAAATAATTCAAAGATATTTTCACCGAGTTCAAGACTCCACAATTAATATGACATCTGTCTTTTCACACTTTTCAGCTTGAAAAACACAGCCATTGAGTATCATGTACAGGTCCGAAAGCAAATCCGACCAAATCAAAATCACCACCTTCTAACAAATTGACCCAAGTTTTCATAACTCTAATAAATTTATTTTGCTGAGAAATCAAAGGTCAGAGCCACTTATCTTCATTCTTCTCTCGTGCAAACGTGATTATATTCCTAATTCCGTATAGGAGTAGTACATTTGAACAAGATTGATTGTTTACTGAGTCAACATATTAATGGAGGATAAGATCAAGTGTCTATGACCTCGTTGTTATGCTTTTCTGTTTACGTTTTCTAATTTTGTTTGCTCGAGAGTTATAAGTACATCCATTGGTGTTAAAATATGGACTATTTTTTTTTAAATTTTCTTTAACTTTTTGCAATGTTTGTATTTCTAATTTGCTCGCATTGTGAATTATATAACTTATACTTACGCAGTAAGAACGATATAAGACATGCACGTATTATATGGGTCGTTTAGTCTTTCGAGATCATCCGTATATTATGTAGTCAAAATTAAGAAAAATCTTCAATCTCACGAGCAAACAAAAAAGTCTAGTGTGAAATACCAATTATGATAAAAAGTCAAAAAATAGCAATGATTTTGTACTTGTTTGGTGCCACTTTAGCACAACCTCAAATTTAGAATTAAATATATCTTATTTTTCAACGATCAATTGGCTTGAATAATCTAAGAGATTTGAGAAAGTGATCAAAATTGGTGTTAACTTTGCTACCAAAGGCAAGATTTGTCAACAAGTCAACTTCGAGAGATTTGACAAAGTCAAAATTAGTGTTAATTAAATTTACCACTAAAGATAAGATTTGTCATTTTTTGACACCAAAAGATAACAAGTGAACTTTGATTTATCAGAAAAATCTGTCAAATTTATGTGACTCATTGCCTTATCTATCCAATTGCAATTACATTGTATTTCTCTCTCTCTATCTCTTTTGTCAAGCAACTCAAACATTATCAAAATTACTTCTATCTTCACTTGATCAAGTTTTAGAATAGTCAAGCCCACAGGTCCAAGTTTTATCTCAATTAATGAAATAAGTAATTAATAATTTCTCAATAATTTCTAAGTTTTACATCAATGTGAAACCATAGAAGTACTTAATGAAATCAGTCTGCTCATGAAGGAGGTATAAACTTATGCATCGGAATTTTGAGATATTAAAAAGTGGGTGTCAATCTATTTAATATCTAGTCTCACATCCTTTCTCAATGTCGTGTCTTTTATTATGTTCTTTCACAGTTCACAGTTGACCAAACGAGCGTTTTACATTCACTCCTAAGATCATAACCAAAAGTTGAAAAGATGGAATTTGGATAAATTCAAATAGATGCATTTAACATGTGGATTTCGTTATTTCTGGATGAGCAAAGTACGACCCATTCTCTAGTCCAAACCATGTATTGACTTCTCAATCCCTCTCCATATCTTAGCCAATAACAAAAGGTCAAGAGAAAAAAATACGAAATCATGATAAGATTGAGATTCTTCATTATTAAAAACCTTTTCATATGTCTTTTAATTTGAGTCGAGTGAGAAAATACCAAATAACGAATAAAAAACATGTTTTATATGTGTTCGAATATTTTTGTGCATATTCTGACACGTAGCGTCTTCTTTTTACAAAATCTAACTAGTGTTATGAATGAGACGGATAGAGTCAATATTGAAAATTTGAGAGAAAAATGAATGCAAATAGTATTATAGGTACCAAACTGACACGTAAATATGTGGTAATTGAAATCCATGTTTGTTATGTGCATTAAGAACTTGATAGATAAGCCAACTCAACGTCCCGTAGATTTAATTTCGGTTGACATTAGAGCCATGTTTGTTATCAGTTAAAAATAGTCAATTAATTATCACATTGGATATGATTATTTGGATTATCATATATAGAGTATGTTTACTTTTTTAGATTTCAAATATGATATCCGGATACTATTTTATTCGTTTGGAAAGGATAAAATTATCTCACTCCTCTCTCTATCCATATTTTTTCTCTTTTTATTTACGCAAGTGTCATTATTAATGTAACGCCCGACTGTCAAAATATTATTTTAATCCTTTTACTCTTTTTTTACTACTAAAAATATTAATTAAAAAGATTCTCATTTATTAGTCGTCAAGAAATAAAACATTAACCATAGTTGCGATGTTCGTGCAAAAAAAAAACAAAAGTAACCTTACTGGTTTTACATCGTAAATCTAAATTAACAGTATAACATGACATTCTAAGGTCGCCAAGTGATGGTCTTCCCGTCGATTGTCTCTGGCTCTATTTGCTCTATTGCAACCTCCGCTTACTCTCTTACATCTGGCGTGAAAGGCTAGGGACAGAGAAGTTGGATCAATAAGTTTTGACACTCAGCAGAAAAGTTTACCCAAAAACCGAATCCAAAAATAAAATCACATACAACAGAATATATGACATAACAGCAAAATTTATAAAATTAAACATACCAGACAGAATTAGATAACCAATACTGATATGTCCAAAAAAAAAACTGTAAAAGATAGCTAAAGTGTTTTAAAATTATTCTTTTTTTTTTAAATCGGACGATGCCTAGTGAAAATCAAACCCACGTACAACACAACATGATAGTCACTGGGAATCTAATCCACCTCGGGAAATCGAACCCGGAATGCAAAAATGAAAGGGAATCAAACTACCAGTCACCTCGGGAATCTAACCTGAAAATAATTTCGAAAATCTTACCCGTCACAAGAGTGAGAAGGGGAATCTAACCACTAACCACCTCGGAAATCTAACCCAAAAATATCACATCGGCACCACCGCGTTCAATTTTAATTTGTTATGCTCTGTTAACATCATTTCTTATCTTAACGTACTTCCAAATTTTTCAAGTAAACCACATTCACTAGTCTACTCATTCTATTGTAATTGCCAGTGTGATGACAACAATATATAAGCATGGCATGCCCAATATCTTAGAACATGGCATTCGGATTTACCCATTACTCACATTAACAATATCAACAAAACATCAATGGAATAATGATAATTTAACACAAGGTAACATTCAGAAGCCATCGCATATTATAATCCATGATTAAAGCAGGGTAACAAAATATATCCCGAACGGTAATCATGTCCTCTCGAAATTCACGAGGATCCAAAGGCATTAATAGTATTACTTGTGGATACATGTGTATGTGAACAAATGCCGGGGATCGGTTACATCGGCGGCTGAAGCTCAAGAATTGGAGCCCGAACCAATACCATGGCGATTTCGGATTTTGGGTTTGTCCGGTTTTCGATAATAAAAAAAACAGTCTAAAAACCTTCTACTTAATTACTCAGATTACGAAATTGAAACTAAAAACATGTTTCTAAAGGTTAGTGGTAAACATTCTTAATTCAAATGCGAAAGAAATCAAGAAACGAAATTAATTCGGTAAATCTCAAATGAATAGACAGAGCTTTCTTCTTTCTCCACTCCAAGACCTTCCTCTCTCTCACTTTGATTTTCTAATTCATATGGCGTGAAAATAATATGAGATACCAGGTGGGTCCTCTTATAGGCCTAGGTGTAATTCTCTCATCAATGGCTTCTATAAACAACACATATTATTGCCCATTACACCAAAAATTGACCCCTCCCTCTTAATCTGCCATTATCAACCATGAACACCCAAAACGTTCAAGAAAATATAAAAAGTCACAAGGTTATCTAGTGGTCCCGCGCACCCTCATCATCTCAGTCATCGGTATATCAAGTAATCTAAAACATTCAAATAAATGCAAATACAAAATTAAACATGAATATTTAAAAAAAAATCACATTATTATTATTATTATTACGTTTTAAGTTTTTAAAACTCGGGTTGTTACAATTAATCACGAGAATGTCATAATTAATTACGAGAACGTCATCCACCTATTCATATCTGTAAAGATCCAGAAAATTTTAAATTTTAAATTAATTATTTGAAATTTATATTTCAGGGTCCATGTTTGATTTATTAATATGTGTTTCGCAATTTTAGTTGCGAGACCCAAACCCGGAGATTTTTATTTTATTTCGCGCGTGTTATATGAGATGTCATGTTATTTGGAAGCACCCCTATGTGTTATAATCAGATTTTATTAGAGAGGGAGGACACCCAAAAATATCTCATTTGCTCATACCTCTCTCTCTCTCTCTCTGTGATATGGGAAGCTCGCGCGCGGAATGTGCTTGAGTGATATTAGAAGGTTGATCATAATTTCGAAGTGCGAAAGTAGAGATTTGAAACTTGAAGCACATTTGGAACAAGAGTTTACAGATTTCTTTCAAATCTTTCGATTCGAAGTTCGAGGTAGGGATGTTTCACTTCTATTATGTGTTTATAGTATGTTTTGGTTGATTTCGTGATGTTATTAGTCGAATTTAGAAATTTTTGGTCCAAGAGGCAAATCTGCATTTTTTTTGAAAAAGTGCTGAAATCGTCAAAGTAACTAGAGCGACTTTGAGATCGCTTGAGCGACTTCTTATGTCTAAAAATACATCAAGCAACTTTTGGTCGCTCCAACGACTTGTTAAGTGACTTTAACTGATGGTTTTTACTTTATTTTGAGGTTATGGACTAGTTGAATTTGATTATGGGCTATGGTTATAAATCGATGATAATTCTATTACTTTTAGTATTTATTTAACGAATTACGTGTGTTTATGGAATTAGTCTTATGTTGTGAATATTATGGATTGGATTATTGAATTATAGTTTGTATATCGCATCGGCATATGCGACGGCTAGCCTCCAACAGGAGATGTGCTAATCAATCTTGACATTGTCTAGTCGCTGTTTACTGAAGTGCTAGTCAGAAAGATAGATTTGAAATTGAAATATGACATGGGGATTGTGTGATATGAGTAACGTAATGTGTGATTTCATCATAAACGTTACAATAAGGAGAATAATGATGTATGCTCTTATCATTTACGCTTGTTATTATGAATTATTCATGAATCGTGTCATATCATTACATTTTCATATAATATTGGTGTAAGTGTCTCTACTAAGTATTGTGACTCATTTCTTTATTTTTCAGGTACAGTTTCGGAGTCTTGACATGAATTGCATGGATGTATGGTGGTGTATGTTTTGAAAGGCTTTTATCTTAGGAGTTACGTAGCATCTTTAGAACTTATTTTGAAAAATGTAAACTAACTCTTCTTTTATTCTTTCTTTTGTATTTGAAAGCAAATCGCGCTATACTGATTCAAACTTGCTATTTTTGGCTTGATGGCCACGAGTGCCCCTCATGAATTATAATATTTTGAAACGCATAATCAATTATGGATTATGAAAATTATGATTTGGGTTTATTCTGAGTAGTTGTGAGGTTTTTAAATGATAAATAGGGTTATGTATTATGTTTGAAAACGAGGACATGACAATATCTATCATATATTTCTTCCTCAAAAAATAATCAAATAAGCTCTTTATAACTATTCACCCCTTTATAATTATCTCACTCATTTCCCTATCCATATTTTGTTCCTTTTTATTTACGCAAATGTCATTATTAATCAAGAGAATGTCATAATTAATTACGAGAACGTCATCTACCTATTCATATCTATCATATATTTCTTCCTCAAAAAATAATCAAATAAATCCTTTATAACTATTCACCCCTTTTATAATTATCTCACTCCTCTTCCTATCCATGTTTTGTCCCTTTTTATTTGCGCAAATGTCATAATTACTTACAAGAACATTATCCACCTATTCATATCTATCATATATTTCTTTCTCAAAAAATAATCAAATAAATCTTTTATAATTATTCACCCCTTTATAATTATCTCACTCCCCATTTTATTTACAGAGAGTATTTTAGAGAGAGAGAGAGGGGTGCAAAAAAATAATAAAAAATTTTAAGTTACCAAAATACCCCTAAAATAAGTTAGCATTTGATTTTCCGTCCGAAAAGATAAACAGCCGTTAACGATTGGACTTGATTAGAGCAAAAAATAAAATTGAAGGTCAAAATCGAGCCATTTTGAAAAGTAGGGACTGAAGTGGGACTTCGTCCAAACTTTAGGGACCAATGAAGTAATTTATCCTAACTTATTTACTTATTTTTTAAAATAATTAGAAAACTAGATGTGAAAAAATAAATAAGTATTGACCAAAAATAATATGTATCGGATTGAGCCCCGGATATAATCAATGAACTCATATTATCGTGTTGATCAATAATATATATTTCTCGAAGTTTGGACACATTGGCTCGGGAATCGTGCTCCCAGTACCTCGTTCTGAACAACTAG
The DNA here is from genome assembly GCA_014822125.1 of Arbutus unedo. Classification (NCBI taxonomy): domain Eukaryota; kingdom Viridiplantae; phylum Streptophyta; class Magnoliopsida; order Ericales; family Ericaceae; genus Arbutus; species Arbutus unedo. The sequence goes on along the minus strand of JABCMJ010033652.1, from coordinate 3,109 downwards.
AAAATGTTGTCGTCACCCCCGTCAATGGACACGTATCGTTGTACTGATCAATGACATGAGGTTGGTATAATGTAATGAAGTTGTCATGTGAATGTTGCTCTTAGGCCCCGGTCTATGCAAGGACAAAATAGTCCTTTTGCATGCCGATTTGCTAATCTTTTTCAATTTTGTTCTTGGGATATCCAATTCACTTCCAAGGCATTTCAATAGCATCATATTGAGATTTTTCATGAAATTGGGTGACGAAGCCATCCCGACTCGTTTAAAAGCTTCTCTTGATCCTTGTTCAAATAGAAAGGCAAAACTATCCATTTGCGCTTAGATCTTTTCCGGACCTCTTTCGAATTGCCTGATTGATTCCTCAGTTATACTAAAACCCCTGCATACATTGTGGAGATGTTCCAGGATGGTTATGTGATGATGCGACGCTCGTATTCACTAAACTAGTCTTTCAAGGGCAAAATAGTCATTTATACTCATACTTCACTAAAACTACTGAGATTGCTCGATTGACTTTCAAATCATGCTAACGGGCATTTGCAATGCATGAGCATGCTCTCGATGTGAAAATCTTAACTTCCAAACAGGCAAAATCATCATTTTACTCATCCAGGACCTTTCAGGCTCTTCTAAACATTATGCTTTGAAAGATATCAAGTGATGGGGCAAAATATAACATCAACAATGGTTTTTCTTAAAATTCCTACCTCTACTTTCGGTGTTCAAAGCAGAACCCAAACTTAAGGTATATGATTGACTTGGATATTTCCTGCATACCTCATCAGTCAAAATCAAATCTCGAATCTCAAATATCATCATATTTGAGTTTATATTTCCTAGCAGAATTGTTAACCATCATTCTCATGGATTCCCAACTATTGGGTAGTGAGGTCAACACAATCAATGCGCGTATTTCATCATCAAAATCAATAGAAACGGACGATAGTTGATTTGTAATTGTATTGAAATTATTAAGATGGTGAACAACGAGAGTAGCATCGATCATCTTAAGATTAAACAATTTTTTCATCAGATGTATCTTGTTGTTAGCCGAAGGTTTCTCATACATACTCAATAAAACTGTCATCATATCTTGAGTAGTCGTCTCATTCACAACGTTTTGCGCAACTAATTTGGATAGAGTTAGTTGAATGATCCCTAGCACGCCTATCTAGGGTCTTTCACTCGTCATCACTCATCTCTTTTGGCTTCGAACCATCAAGGGGTTGATTCGACCCCTTACCATACAAATAATCCTCGATCTGCATATTTTAATACCCAAAATCATTGTCGTCAAAATTCTCGATCCCTGCAATTCTTGGTGTTTTTCCTTCTTCTCCTGCCATTGATCCCTCTTGAACCTAAGAGTTCTGATACTAATTGTTAGGACACAATAAAAGCAAGACAGATATATAATCGCACAATCAAAAGAACAAGACACAAGATTTACGTAGTTCTATATTAAACAAATCGCTTAATCGTATGTCCACGAGTTGTTGGAGAGTTTCACTATGATGAGGGAGAAATGGGGTTACAATTTCGAGTGTCCTATAGCTTTATATTTTTAGCTACATAAAAGGACCAATTAGAAAACTTTCAAAAAATGTGCAACAACGAAATTCGATACCGCGCTAAGTCAGGACGCGCAAGACCCTGTCCGGACACTCCAAAACAATGATCCCTCTAGGAAGGCCATCCGGACACTCCGGACATTGGTCTTCACACTAACAGTGTAAGCTTTAAAATCGAAATTTTGAGATATTTATAGGAGAGTGTCAATCTATTCAATGGCTAGTCTCCGGCCCTCTCTCAATATGTTTCCTTTCACTCGTAAGATCACAAGCAAAGGAAAAAGTCGAGTTTGGATAAATTCAAATAGATGCATTAACTTGTGCATTTGGTTATTTCTAGATGAGCAAAGTACAACCCATTCCCAAAACCATGCATTGACTTCTCCGTCCTCTCCATATCTTAGCCAATAACAAAAAGTCAAGAGGGAAAAATACACAATCATGTTAAGGTTAAAATCCTTCATTACTTTCAAAATTTTTCATACGTCCTTTAATTTGGGTCAAGTGAGAAAATACCAAATAACGAATTAAGAACATGTTTTATATATGTTCAAATATTTGTATGCATATTCTTACACACAGCACTTCCGATCAAAGGTAGAATGATTATTTAATAATTTATTATCTTGCAAATAAAATTTTAAATAAGAGAATTGATCTACGTGTTCGTTCGGTCAAGCTAGAGGAACATACTTAAAGTTAGGCGAAATTTTTGCCCACGTACAAGTTTGAATCAATGGATCCAATAATTTTGTGTATAAAACATAATTAACTATCCAGTACTCTTGTGCTGGTTGGGCCCTGGCCAAATTTCACTTTTGGGCGGCCTTTTGATGATACCCAGATCTTTGCAACCATATGTTGATGTGGAGCTCAAAAATTATCGTGTTGGAATAAACAATCCTTTTTTTTCAACAAAAAAAGTTAATTAATTGTCAAAGTGGAGAATATAAAGATTATGGCACTATTTGGCTTCAAGTTTTAAAAGGATTATTTCGTAATTCAAGTGTCAATAATCCTCATCATTTACACTAATTTTTTATAGGCAAGTCATGTCCAATTAAACCTCAACCCAGCTCAAAGGTAATTAAGGTTTTATTTTTTGGTGGGATGTGAAATGATCTATTTGCTCTTCTACTATGAGAACATTTTAAGACAATAAGGATGAAATCGTCTTTTTTATTATATTTATTTCATCCGTCAATAGTAAAAAAGCATTAATTAATAGTTAACATCTGCCTCAAATAATTTAAACCAAATTACTAAACTAATTTATTTTCTACAAAAGTTTTTGTAATTTAATAATTCAATAATATGATAATAGTATTACAAAGAAAAAAAATTAAATTTATTGCAAGACACGAACTGGGACAGACCCCAAGACCTTTATTTCAACATCACATATAAACACTATATGATTGGTCACATTTTATTAAAGGCTCCAAATATTATTTCGAGACATTTCGTATACGAGCTTCTTCAAACAAGCGACTTAAATTTTTCTAAACTTGACTTTTAACGGCACATCGCTAAGCGCC
>JABCMJ010033651.1:0-10161 GCA_014822125.1 Arbutus unedo | reverse complement strand
TTGTCTTAACACTGTGTAACAGAAGAATAAAACTGTATAAACTGCTGCAGTTCTTCCTAAACTGGATATTGATTGTCTGTTTCTTCAATCAGAATACAGTGTTCGAGCCATCGTTGAGGAGACGGTTCAACCCGCGAATGCTTTCTTTGATTTTGCCAGGTGAGTAAATCTTTTCAGTAGTAATACTACTGAGGGTTGAGACCTTTGCTAAAGTTGGAGTAAAAGGAACAAAAACTTGGTATGAATCACTGGTGGCCGGAACAATCCCAACCTGCGTCCATTCCTTGGTCACGAGATCGAATCTATAGATCCTCCCATGGTCTCCCACTACTCTTTCCAGCAATAAAAGCATCTGCCCATCAAATAAGATTGGAAACTCGGTCATGTAGTCCCTCACTTGAGTAGCGATATTTGGGATTCTGGCACCCATCCTCCAAAGTTGGTTGTCGTAATTATAAAGACACCGAATCACTATTTCTTGGTTTGAAATAGTGATGAGGATGATCATACATTGAGCAACTCCCATCCACCTGGGGCATCCGGGTTCAATGTCTGCCGGCCCTTCGATGATGATGCAGTGATCATGGTTCGTGTCGAAGGCGATAATGTCACCGTCCTGTCGAAGCCAGTGCAAACGCCCGTCCAAGCAGATCACATGGTTTTTACTTGCAAACTTACTGTGTTTAAAAACCGAACTCTTATGTGTTTCCTTCCACTCGTTCGTCTCGGGTGAGAACACGTTGAACGCGTACTGAACCAAGCAAGACGGCTTGATCTTCTCTTCGACGATGGAGACCACCTTGTACTTGATCGATGAAAACGCGTTGGTGTCACGTATGTCGAATGCCAATCCAGCAAGTTGTGGTCGTCTCTTCCGTTTCCTCGCCTCTTGGGCCAACAACAGATTCTGCTGCATACTATCGTCTGCAGCAGAATCTGTCGGGTGGGGTATTAACTGGTATTGGCAAGTGATCGGGTTGGAGACACAGTAAATTTTGGAACGACGAAACTGAAGAAGAAGGAGGCCACCGCATGAACCCAAAACTGAAACTATAAGGGGGAGGATTACAAAAGGCCCCGGGGTTGGATTACGAAGATGGCGGTTGTTGAGAGGGATGCTGTAGAAGAGTTTAGGCTGAAACCCAGAGCAGTGAAACAGAGAGGTGATCTCTCGAGCAGAATTGCGAGCATGTTGGGCAGCAAAACGAGGATCAGAGATGAGAGAGTGGAGATTCTTGTTCAGAGACTTACATTGAGCTGCAGATTTCAAGGGGAGATATGAAATGATTTCAAGAACAAGATCTTCTGGAATGGATGTCGCCATGGATTCGTTACACAAAATCAGATGGAATGAATATAGGGGCATACGTTGTTCTTATATTTATAAGGAGAGAGATGCATGTGAATCGATTTCGGAATAGGAAACAGAATCCAATTTGGGTTTCCTTTTTTTGTTTCGAAGTCAGATATGTTTCTGTTTTTGTTTCCTGAGAGAAATCCTAGACCTGCTTGGATTAAGTAATTCGCAGTGATAAATGCATGAGATTTAAGACTTAGCTAGTCCGGATACTTTGAATTATGAATAAAAAAGGGAAAGTCAGTATAATATAATTGATGATGTTAAAAGTCGGTGAGACGTTCGGGAGTGATTGTCCGGCCAAGAAGCCTTTCAACGATCAAGTCAATAATCGGAATGTAGTGTAAATAGGAATGAAATAGCTAGTGTACGTAAAATGTACCTGGTCGCATAACCACAGATTCCCTTTAATAGGTGGGGAATGGGCTAATCTTAGGCGGTAGTGCCGCCTCTGAGATTTCGGAGGTCTAGAACAAAGCCTTAAATTGAGACCGTTTATATATTTTGCATATAAAATATATACAATAAATAATGTCCATAGAGAACCATACAAAAACGTTACCACTACAAAAATGTATAAAGTATAATTGCTCCAAAATAAATGATGATTTCAATAATTAAAATGTATTATTTGAATATTGTCCTTTTCGCATGTTTAGCCGTAAATATACTGATTAAGTTTCTATAATTAAGCATCTACACTAAAACCTTTTAATGATTCACATTTTCCACTTCAGTCGATTTTTCCCATTTAATTCAACGTCATCTGATTTTTATACAATCTGACTTTAGTTATTTTTAAATTCAAAAAATTGGACAAAATGATAAATCTGGGCTGATTTGGCCACCTAAGGACATGTTAATTTAATTTATGAGTCAGAGTTCATTGTTTGAGAAGTTTTAATATCTGAAGTCATTTTATAGACGGATTTACTCCTGAACGCGAATGTATAATTTTATCTGATAACATTATTACTTCGAAAACTAACAAATAACGTTGTTTGTTAAGATATCTGTTAAAAACAATAGATGATATTAACTAATAAACACTAACAGGTAACTTTATCTAATAAAATTATTTTTTCAAAATTAAAAGATAAAGTTATTTTTTTAATAGGCGAGTTAGATAACATTATATATTGGTTTGATATATCTATTAGTCAAAACATATAATTTTATCTGATAATATTATTACTTCGAAAATTAACAGATAACGTTATTTGTTAAGATATCTGTTTAAATCGCCAAAAATATTAACTGCTAAACACTAATACATATAATGATTTAATAAAACAGATAAAGTTATTTGTTAAGATGTCTATAAAAAATGACAGATAATGTTAACTGATAAACACTAACAGGTAACTTTATCTAATAAAATATCTAACAAACATATAACGTTATCGCATGTTTATTAGAAGAGTATTTTTGGAACTTATATGCTAAAAGGACTTCTGCCCGTAATTTAGTTTGAGATGAATTTATTGTGCTAAAAGTTCACTTTTATGGACTTTTGACCGAATCTCCCTTTTGAATTAGGTCTCAAGTTGTTGATTATTTCAATGTTGTCACCGTAATTGTTTGGCCCCTTGAGGCTTATATTGAGCCTATTTTATATAAAGACAAACTGAAAATTAAAAAAATTAAGCCTAATATACTAAAGATATCTAAATATTTAAAGGCCCTTAATTTTTGGGTTTTTTAAGGAGTCCAAAGCAGTATCTTCCTTGACTTCTCCTTAGGGCCAGCTCTGTCAGGCAGACTCATAGCCACCAATCACGCCTCCATTCCAAATTGGGAAGATTGTCCCCACAATTCTAGACGTAATCTCCGAGATATCAAGCGATTAATGATATCATCTCCGAGATCACCCGAGCAATTAGAGGCACCTCGTATGGGTCCTTCTAGTTGAAACTTGTCACGCGGTTCCTTCGGATAAGACAGGGCCTGACACGTTCGAACGGACCCTAACTGATAGGGATGAGAATCAACCGATTAGTGTAATACATGCCTGGTCGGTCAGTCGGCCATCTATCTAGTCGAGCCGTGCCTGATGGCGTAAAGTATGCATTGTTCATTGATCGGTCTGCTACTGATCAGAACCAAATCAAGCTCATCAACAATAAAAGTCAAAATTAACAACCGTGAAGGGACAAATTGTACTTAAATTCTTTTTGCCTTTGTACTTAAATGCCTGTATTTGTTCTGGGTATTCTGGGCACAAACACATTTGTGCTAACTCAGATGCTTTTTATGACTTTGGTTTTTCTTTATGATGTTGCAAATGCTTGTTCCATAGGCTTGTGATTTTGAAAATCAGGATCTGCTGTTAGGTTCATAGATGCATTTGGAAACGTGCAAAAGATGAATCATTTCATGTGCCGGAATGTCATGCTATTCCATTGACCCGACAACATAGTGCAGCCCTAACAAAAGAAGGTTGGGGCGAACCGAGAGATGGTCCGGCAAGGAGGGAGGCCCAACGACACGTAGGCCCAAGTCCAATACTGGATGGCAAGTTAGATGGGGCTTCTGAAAAATGTTAAGGAGATCTTGCACTGTTGTAGTAAGAATTCCGAAGGAGTCTCAAGAGATTATGGAAGGAATTTTAAAGAATAAGTCAAATAAAAATATAACATTGTACATCTAATTGTACATCATGCTTATATGGCATACCACACAACTCATAATTTTAATACAATGTGTAAAAGCGAGTCCCATAAGTTTTGATTATGTGTTTAAATTAGTGGTTTACACAAATTGTGTGGCATGTCATCTAGGTATCATGTACAATCGAATGTTTAACATGATGTGTTAGTAGCATTGCTCAATTTTAAATGTGCGCAGATACTTTGAAAATGAGCTTGAATGGATCCTAATATCATTCTTTAAGTCAAGATCATCTATAAGAAGGAGATTACAAAATCCCAAAAGATACGCTCTCGTTCAAAGGGCAAATACTTTTGTCATTTTGTTTATGTGATTTAACTTAACCATCAGAATATCGGTTGGGTGGCGACAGGTTCTGTTCAAATCAAGAAAGAATGACCAAATTAGATTTGCGGATCTAGCAACCCCACACTTAACATCTTTCTTGTCCCAATTAAAGAGGTCTGCTACTTAAAAACCATTTTTTTTCAACTCCACGTCCTAGCTCAAACACAACAGGCTTCCCAGGATACAACATGAATACTCCTTTGAAATATCTAATCATTATGGAAATAGGGATTTTAAATTTTTAGATTTAATTGCCCAAAACACTGTCATGTAGATTTACGAGCAGTACAAACCCCAAGGGGTTAGTTCAATGGATGAAGAGAGTGTGATTAAGATTTGTCTCTCAAAGTCACAAGATCAACCTGAGCCAATCACTAGGGTCTACTGGAGATTTGCCCGGTCTTTAACTTTAGGGCCCCGAAACTTGTATCTCGTTACGATGTTGTTGATAAAGATAATTGAATTTAGTCCGCAGCTAAGACGTGACATTAAGCATTAAGTTGAGGTAATTACAAATCCAATTGAATACCTCGGCTATCAAAAAGATTTACGAGCAATACATGCTTCGGATGATTATGGGTGTAACTACAAAGTTCGTGAGATTAACTAACACACCAATCACATATCACACAAAGCAGAATGAAGCAAATTGGCTAAGTAGCTAGAAATCTATATCTGTTCCAAAGGGGAGCTCATGCATTTTGATCTCATGCATGTCGATAATTATTCACGTGATAAGTCAAAATTATATAATTTTAAGGATAAAGCGGATCAAACTACGTCGTTTTGTCCACACTATGTTAACTTGGTTTGAGTGACCCTTACCTTTTTCAAAAATATTGTTTTTAGGAGAATAAAATATTTGAAACCAAGTTGATGAAATTAGCAAAATTTTTAAAAAAAAGTTAAAGAGGGAAGGCAATTTTTTATTTTATAACGTTTACGTGCATCAAATAATTCTAAAAACATCTGTATCTGAATCTGTAATGAGAGTCGTCATGTGTAGACTTTCTCAAAACTTTGTACTTATGATAAAATAGCTAATACGTACATGTTCCCTCAAATTGTAATGTGGTTAACCCTAATTGTAATAAGATTCCATTAGTTTGCATTTTGCTTTCTAATGAGTACTTGACAACGAGAGTGAACTATCTTAACGGATGTTAATTTTGACTTTTATTGTTGATGAGTTTGGTTTGGTTCTAATCAATAACAGATTGACCAACGATTGATGTATACTTTTCGCCATTAAGCACGGCTTGACTGGATAGATGGCTGGCTGACTGACAAAACTTATGGTACACCGATCGGTAGATTCTCATCCCAATCGGTTAGGGTTTGCTTGAACGTGTCAGGCCCCATCTTATAAAAAGAAACAGTGTGACAAGTGTGGACCAGAAGGACCCGTACGAGGTACCCCTGATTGTTCTAGTGATTTTGGAGATGATGCCACTGAACGCTCAGCATCTTATGGATTACACCCAGAATTGAGTGGACGTTCTTCCCAATTTAGGACTGAGGTTGATCGGCGGCTATGAGCCTGCCTAAGATCAACCCCATCCCCAACTATTAAAGGATCTCCAATCATGCGATCAAGTATGTTTTACATACACAAGCTATTTTATTCATGTCTATAGTATATTCAAATTACTGACTTGATAGTTGGAGGATTTTTAGCTAGACAACCACCTCCGATCACCGAACTTATTTGCAGGAGCCTGAGCAACCGTGCAAGACGTCTTACCCATTTTGACATCAAGTGTCTTGCAGTGACTTTCTATTTTATTTATAATTTAAAGTGTTCGGACCAATGCCTAATTTTCATGCATTGACCGTTTGACTTTCTTAACCCAAGCTAGTCTAGGATTCCTCTTAGGAAGTTGCTACTCTAAACAAAAACAGAATCATATCTCACTTGGAAACAAAAAAAGGAAACCCAAATTGGATTCTGTTTCCTATTCCGAAATCAATTCACTTACATCTCTCTCCTTATAAATATAAGAACAACGTATGCCCCTATATTCATACCTTCTGATATTGTGTAAAGAATCCATGGCGAACTCCATTCCAGAAGATCTTGTTCTTGAAATCATCTCATATCTCCCCTTGAAATCTGCAGCTCAATGTAAGTCTCTGAACAAGAATCTCCACTCTCTCATCTCCGACCCTCATTTTGCTGCCCAACACGCTCGCAATTCGGCTCGAGACATCACCTCTCTGTTTCACTGCTCTCGTTTTCATCCTAACCTCTTCTACAGCATCCCTCTCAACAAACCCCATCTTCGTAATCCAACCCCAGGGCCTTTTGTAAACCTCCCCCTTATAGTTTCAGTCTTGGGTTCATGTGGTGGCCTCCTTCTTCTTCATTTTCGTGGTTCCGAAATTTATTGCGTCTCCAACCCAATCACTCGCCAATACCAGTTAATACCCCACCCGACAGATTCTGCTGCAGTCAATAGTTTGCAGCAGATTCTGTCGTTGGCCCAAGAGGGGAGGAAACGGAAGAGAAGATCACAACTTGCTGGATTGGCATTCGATATATGCGACACCAACGCGTTTTCCTCGCTCAAGTACAAGGTAGTCGTCATCATCGAAGAGAAGATCAAATCGTCTCGCTTGGTTCAGTACGCGTTCAAGGTGTTCTCACCCGAGACAAACGAGTGGAAGGAAACACATAAGAGTTCGGTTTTTAAACACATCAAGATTGCAATTAATAACGATGTGATCTGCTTGGACGGACGTTTGCACTGGCTTCGACAGGACGATGACATTGTCGCCTTCGACACTAACCGCGAACACTGCATCATCATCAAAACGCCGGCAGGAATTGAACCCGGATGCCGCAGGTGGATGGGAGTTGTTCAAGGTATGATCATCCTCATCGCTATTTTAACCCAAGAAATAGTGATTTGGTGTCTTTATGATTACGAAAACCAAATTTGGAGGGTCGGTGCCAGAATCCCAAATATTGCTACCCAAGTGGGGGATTACAAGAACGGGTTCCAGTCTTATTTGATGGGCAGATGCTTTTATTACTGGAACGAGTAGTGGGAGACCATGGGAGGATCTATAGATTCGATCTCGTGACCAAGGAATGGACGTGGGTTGGGATTGTTCCGGCCACCAGTGATTCCATCCAAGTTTTTGTTCCTTTTACTCCAACTTTAGCAAAGGTTTCAACCCTCAGTAGTGTTACTACTGAAAAGATTTACTCTGCTGACAAAATCAAAGAAAGCATCCGTGGGTTGAACCGTCTCCTCAACCATGGCTCGAACGAACACGTTATTCAGATAGAAGAAACAGACAATCAATATCCAGTTTGGGAAGAACTGCAGCTGTTCATATAGTTTTTTATTTTTCTGTTAGAATTAACTAAACTTAAAGCTGTCTAAACTCAAGGGATTGACATATGCATATAATATATTGAACCATTCTTTATTAGTTTTGTTCAATCAAAATCTTAGCTTTTTGAATGCTAACTTATTTTTCTTTTGTTTGAAATTATTTGATGCACGTAAATCTTCTAAAATAGAAAATTTCCTTCCCTCTTTAATTTTTATTTTTGCTAATTTCGTCAAGTTGGTTTCTAATATTTTATTCTCCTAACAACAATATTTTTAAAAAAAAATAAGGGTCAGTCAAAACAAATTAACGTCTCACAAGATGTTATGTGGTAGTCTAGGATCATTATTTTGCATAATTAAGTATTGCGTATCATTCTCTCTTTCCAAAAATTAATGTAAAAATTATTTGTCAATTAATATCGAAAGATTTTTCTTGTTCCACGTCCCACTTATAATAGGAGTGAAATTGGTCTGAATCTTGAAGAATTTTGGTATAAGTTGGACCGAATCGATCAGTTCAGAAAGAATATTTTGGTCAAGGGTTTAGGGAATTTAGTTTTTTCGATTTTGAATGAGCTCCATTGTTTTAAAAAAATTGGGCCACATGCAAGGACAAAAAAGAATAACAAATTAAATCGACCGAGTCCCAAAGCTCCTCTAAGAGATTGGTCCAAAATTATTGAAAAAATTAACACCCATTCGATCTAATTCGATTTGGACTCTACAGAATTTCCCTTCAGTTTGGTTTGGATTGGGTGAAATTTCAAGTAACAGAGACCGAATAAAAAATCCCATTTTATTAATTTGAAATCCAAAATCAATCGAATCTATGCTCGGACCAATCGAACTTTGAAATTTTCAATCGAGTCAATAATGTTTTCATCACTAATATAGAGCTTAAGCCTAATCCCTATTAACGCCCTCTCCTTCACATGTTAATCAGGGGCAACATCGAAAATACACGCCACATTTATGGGCAACAAGGGGATTCTACAACCAGTAACCGCCATCTATTTCTGTCCGTACAATCCCGGTTCAGTTCCGTTACAATGCAAAAAAGGAAAACATCGAACCGTTCCCTCTTGATTAAAGCCAGACCCACGAGAAGAGACAATGGTCCTTTGCTCATCAACAACCAGAGCCACCAGAGCCACCATACCCCTACCCTATCTCTCTCTCTCTCTCTCTCTCTCTCTAACGGTGGTCCATTTGGATTGAGCAACAGAAAATGGCGGGAGGAGAAAACCCGGATGCAAGAGCGCTGGATCAGACACCCACATGGGCAGTTGCTTTGGTTTGTGCAATTATTATTATGATCTCTATATTATTGGAGGAAGTTCTTCATAAGGTTGGAGAGGTAAATGTTTCATATAATCTTGTTATTTTGTCTGATTAATGCCAGGTTATTTGATTTCGAGTGGGAATTTTTTTTGTAAATCATCCCTTTTCAGCTTTTGGAATTGGTTTCTATTTTCGAGATCCATTTCAGGTCTAATAGTTTTCACTTGTATAAATCATGTTTCTGTGTTAAGAGATACTTCTGGATTTCTGATTATGGCCTGGTGAAATGATTTACAAATACGAAAGCAAAAAAAAAAAAAAAGGAACAAAATTTGGATTGGAAAGGGTGCAAAAAAGTAGCAGAACAAGTTTCTAAGGAATATCCTTTTTCTTCGCCAACGAAAAGCACGATAAATAGCGTTTCACCACTCTATCCGCATTGTTGTCAAATCGGCAAATCATTTCGCGACTTTGAGATCTTCAAATAGACAATAGGAACTATAAGCTCTTTCACTACAAATAGATTTATACGGTATTCTCTTTGAAGCGATACCGCACATTGCTCTAAATAAAGAGTATGCAAGAGCCCATCTTTCCTAGTAGTAAGCCTGATCACTGACTTCGAGAACATATAAGGACTGATAGAGACTTATAGCGAAAGACGATTAGAGATGACTAAAGCCTTTTCTTACTTTAGGAATAATTTTCATACTCAAGAAAACAATCAAATTTTATACGGATCAAAGAGTTAAGAAGCGGGTGTATGGTACTTTATTTTTTTATCTGAAAATTGCTTGATTTTTCGTAGTGGAAACTTAAAAAGGGGATGGGGGAGTACCTTTCTTAACAGAAGTTTACAAGTTCAGGTAGAAACCTAAATCACACACAAGACTTTTCTCAATACAGTGTTGAACGCAGGAAAAAGACCCGCACCTGCTTCGATTGTTGTTTTTTGCCTCTGTGTTTTAACACCAATTCCGTGTCAGTTTTTTAAGGAAAAAAAGAAGAAACCTATGCTGGAAGCTCTCGAGAAGATTAAAGCTGGTAAGTACACAAGCACTTAGACCCAACGACTAATACTTGTAACACTAGATTGGTGAAAAGTTGGGTGCGACACATGGTTCCGAGCAAACGTTCTTGTTTTTATTTTTCTTGCTTGTTTATTGCAGAGCTTATGATTCT